>JANHFM010001204.1:106114-122387 GCA_032468115.1 Grayia smithii
GCCCTTCTCCGGAGACTCAGGGTGGCTTACAATTTCTTAAGCACAAATCAATGTGCTTAGCAATAGCCTTCATTCTGTGTACATGCCTGCTCATTAGGGCTTTTGCCCCACCAAGTGGCATTTTTACAAAGTCAGCTTATTGCCCCCAACAATCTGGGTCCTCAGTTTACCTACCTCAAAAGGACGGAAGGCTGAGTGAACCTTGAGCCTGGTGACATTCGAACTGACACTAATTGCAGGTAGCTGGAACTAAGTGGAAACACTTAGCCAGTGCACTAATTAAGTGCGCCACCAAGGCTTGTATCTTGTATCTATTACCATTCTGATAATTACTTTCTCTCTGAATATACTAGTCCAATATCATAGTTTATTATTGTATTGTCAAGCATGAAAAATCAGGACCACCAACTGAAACATTAAGCTTCAGGTAACCTGATTTATTGCTCTTGCCTATACACTAGAATCTGGTCAACTAACAGGCAACACTAAATTGGTGCTAGATAAGAATTGGAATTCAAGGTGGGATAGACTTGGGTTGCCTGTGGGAACATAATGACTCCAATCCGTTTTTTTTTTCTTCACTGTATGCCCAAAGGCTCTGCCTCTTCTACTACATGGTTGTTGTTTTTTTCATCAGGTAATGAATGGACCTGATAATATTTATGCCAATATGTAATACCAAAAACAAGGTACTACCAGTATTCTTACTCTTTTTCTTACATTTCAAATAAGCCTGTGGTTTTTGCCTCTTCATAAGAATTGATACAGCTAAGTTTCTAATAGGTAACATTAGAAAGTGCAGTTTGCATTCAGATTCAGGAATTACAGTGTGAGTGAATTCTGCATAGACTTAAAATCAGTATTAAGATGAAGCGGTATGTCTGCCTTTAAGGTTGGGTCAGCTCAGGGGTGAAATCCAGCAGGTTCTGACAGGTTCTGGAGAACCGGTAGCCGAAATTTTGAGTAGTTTGGAGAACCGGCAAATACCACTTCTGGCTGGCCCCAGAGTGGGGTGGGAATGGAGATTTTGCAGTATCCTTCCCCTGCCACACCATGCCCAGCAAGCCACGCCCACAGAACCGGTAGTAAAAAAAATTGGATTTCACCCCTGCTGTATTACCATTATCCTTTTCATCTATTCCATTCTCATTGATATTATTACTTTATTATTACATTCTCACTGTGGTTGCAGCTTTGGAAACAAACTATAAATGGCTGTTGATCCCTGCCTGTGAAATGCTATCCCGCTGCCATCCAGATGCCATTCCTTCCAAAGAACTTGTCAGACTGTGGTACCAATGGAGATAAATATACTTATTAGCAGGGTGTCAATATTTAGATGTGGGCAACTTTTAAGGAGATAATTCTTCTCCTTTTGGAAGATTGATGTGAAGTGTTTCTATCGTGAACATTTCTCTTCCATAAACCATGTCATAAGTTTCCATCTTTTGTGGTGTCCCTTCTTTGATACCGTATCATTATTATTATATTGTTGTTTTGCATGTACTCTGAGAGTTTATGCACCAGAAACAAATTCCTTGGGTGTCTAATCACACTTGGCCAAATAAAGTATTCTATTCCCATTCCCATTCTCACTCCCAATTCCCATTCCCAATTCCATTCCATTCCATTCTTAGCATTATTTTAGTATTGTTTTAAGGATTAATAGACATTTTTTTTAATGTGCGTGTAGTTTTCTTAGCAAATATCAACACCTTGCTAATGTAGGCTGAATTGCACCTGAATTATATTTAGAAGATTATCAGGAAATCCCAGATAAGAAAACTGAGCAAAAGATCTTGGAAAGACAACAAAGAATTTTCATCCTTTTTACACATCCCTAGAGTTTCTAGGGATCAAATTCAAGGTAGATTTTACATTCTTTTATACCTTTAGAAAAAATACCTTTTGAGCATGACAATGGTGAACTTGTAAAAAAAGTATGTTCTGGTATCTAAAAACCAACATGAGTGCATTTTCATTGTGCAACAAGTGTTTTCTCCTATATATTTTTTAAAAAAACAACTATCGAAATGTCCCTCAAAGTTCCAATGAAGTATGTTATGCACAGGGGTGGGTTCCACTTACCTTTAGTAATGGTTCACAATGGGAGCATGCACACGTGCTTGCTTTGCTCGTGTGCACTTGCTTGCTTCTGCACATGTGCAGATTGCCCCATGATGACGTTGGGGTAGGTGGGCGGAGCCTCCAGCTGGTTTTGCTACCAGTTCTAAGAACCAGACAGAACTGGGAGCAACTCACTACTGTTGTGCAGTTTGTCAAAAGAATGACATCTTCTCTGCTTCAATTGCTCTGCTTTGTATATGTAACATAACCTAAACAACTTCCTATTTCAGTTACTCAGGTGTATACAATACATGTTATGTTAGGATTGGAGTGATTTCTTCATTTATTCCTTTGGCATCTACCCACTTAATATTGGCATGCTATAGTAGTCAACAAATAAATAGTGCATGCATAGCAGCTCTTTTTCTTCCTACAATGGTGCTGATGCAGAGGGTGAAAAAGCAGTGCAAGGGTGAGATAGGCCACTGGCTTAATTTCTACATATTTTGCATTCAGCCCTCGACACTCTACATTTAGCAGCATAGGAAAAGTGAGTCTGTGATGGTACATCTGAGAACAGGGTTTACAATCCTTTTTTGTAGTTTTAATTTCATCATTCTGGGCCAAATAAGGATAAAGCTTATTTTTTTTTCAGAGAAGGCTGGTTTTCAATCAGTCCAGGAAAGTCCTATAAAGCAAGAGTCCCTAACACCCAATCAGCAGACTGGTACCTGCCTGTGGCCTGTTAGGAACCAGGCCACATAGCTGTAGGTGAGCGATGAGTGAGTGAACCTGTGCATGTTGAAATCTATGTTGCATGCTCCTTCACTTCCAGTCTGTGGTGCCAAAAAAGTTGGGGACCAGGGCTATAAGGCTGTGAAATCCTACTAAAAACTGCTAATATTGTATTTGGAGCATCAGAATAGAATAGAATAGGAATAGAATAGAATAGAATAGAATAGAATAGAATAGAATAGAATAGAATTCTTTACTGGCCAAGTATGATTGGACACACAAGGAATTTGTCTTGGTGCATACTCTCTCAGTGTACGAGTAAAAAGCTAAATGTTTCCCTGTCCAATAATGTCTGACTCTAGGGCATGGTGCTCATCTCTGTTTCTTGGATAAGGGAGCCAGCATAGTCCAAAGATGTTTTCTGTGGTCATGTAGTCAGCATGAGATAACCTTTGTTGTCATTTTTTACTGTAGGCACACTGGCACACGTTAAAAAATGAAATTCTGTTGCCTGCTCTCAAAAGTACACATTCATAACACAACATATAGATAATGCTGTATATATATACATATGTATATATCTACATCCTAACATATAAATATTAATCACTCTCCATCTTGAATACATAGCAAAAAGAGAAAGCTTGAGAGTTCACAAGGTTGATACTATATGGAACAAAACTGTGACTGAATCTGGATGTTCTGCTTTGGATACCACGAAGCCTCCTCCCGGAAGGTAACAAGAAAAACAGGTTTTGAAGAGGATGTAATTGCCCGAGACAATACCATGGACCCTGCTCAAGCAATGCTTATATGCCATGTCCTGGATAGAACTGCCAATAATCTTTTCTGCTATCCTCACCCCTCTGTACCACCTTTCTGTCCGAAGCAGTAATGCTTCCAAACCAGACAGTAATGCCATATGACAGGATGCTTTTGATTGTCCCTCTATAGAAAGTGGTAAGGACAGAAGGTGGATGTACTATTCTCATACAACGCAGAAAATGCAAGCGCTGCTCAGCTTGCTTCACCAGTATCTCACTGTTGAGAACCAAGCCAGCCTACTCGTTAGTTGCATACCATATCTATACACCAAAGGCGCACAGAACGCTGTTACCTTCCCACCGAAGTGGTACCTATTGATTTACTTGCATTTGCATACTTCCGAACTGCTAGTTGGGACAGGGACAGGAACTCCCTCCATTGCATGAACCTTGGGTCTCGAACCCAGTCTGTCAGCTTTCTAGCTGACAAGCTCAGTATCTTTCACCACTGAGCCATCACTCCCCTTCATGTATGAGTACCAGTAGTCAACTTAAATGTGCAGTCTTCTCCCATCTGTGGTTTGCCTCTACAGGTAGTCCTCAACTTACAACCACAATTGATCCCAAAATTTCTGTTGCTAGCAAGACAACTGTTAAGTGAGTTTTGTCCCATTTTACAACCTCTCTTGACACAGTTATGTGAATCACTGCAGTTGTTAAGTTACCAACATGGTTGTTCAGTGAATTTGGCTTCCCTATTGACTTTGCTTGTCAGAAGGTTGCAAAAGGTGATCCCATGACCCCGGGACACTGCAACCGTCATAAATATGAGCCAGTTTGCCAAGCCTTCAAATTTTAATCACATGACCATGGGAATGCTGCAGTGGTTCTAAGTTTGAAAAACAGTCATAAGTCACTGCCATTGTAACTTTGAATGGTCACTAAACGAATGGTTGTAAGTTGAGGACTATCTGTATACAGTTGAAAACTCCTGGGTATTTTGATTGAATAACACATAGCCCCTTTTAAGACTCCTTGCCTTAGTCTTCAACATCTTTGCCTACAGGGCTTATTGGGAAACTGAGTTACCTAATCGCAACACTGGAATAAATGTTTTATAAGCTCCAGGAACTGGAGAGAAGACACTGAAGAGGAAAAGGGGAAATGCTAGTTAGATTTGGTTTTATCTTCTTCATTAAATATGCATTTGTTTAGTTTCAACTTCTGCTGGTTTGTGCTTTGATCAGTAATACTGTTGCTGTTATGATGAAAGTTCTTGATACTCTTTTTTCCCCTCAAACTATTCATTGGGGTGATTTGAACTCGGGAAGCAAAGTGAAGCAATCCTGTTTCATTTGTTGGGCTGAAGGTAAATAAGATGTGGGTAAATAATCTCTCAAATTCAAGATTGGTCTTTGCTACGGCACACACAAAAATCACATCCCTTAGCTCTTCATGGGCTCACTAACATCTGCATTTGAGGTGAAATAGATCAATCAATAAGCAATGAATTACATTTGTCGGTTAGTTGATTGGTAAAATAGCTTGCTTTTGAAGTGACTTACAAAATGAAGAACAAAAAAATCCTTCTAACCATCTTCCCTAATTGGTGCAGATGCCTTAGACTATATTTCATACATTCCCCACCCAGGATGGCCTTTGGGAACGGTATAGAGGAAACCTGTTGGTTGAGATTCCCTCTCAAAAAAGATTCAGATATTCATAAATGTTCAGAGGTTTCCCGTGTCCAGTTGTGACCAACTCAAGGGCGCAGTTCTCCAATTCTCAGCCAGGGGAAAAATGTTTCTGTTTCATCATGTGATCAGCATGAAAATATGGAACATAGTAACCTTTCTTGCTGAAGTAGTACCTATTTATCTACTCACATTTGCATACTTTTGAACTGCTAGGGTGGTAGGAGCTAGGATCAGTTATGGGAGCTTACCCCATCACGCAGCACTTGGGTCTCAAAACCAGGCTGTCAGTTTTTCAGCTGGCCAGCTCAGCATCTTAACTGCTTAGCCATCGAAACCTTAGATATTTATAGGCTGTATCAGTTCCAACCTCCCCCTCCCCCATGGTAGGCAGCCCAGGGTGGGCAACCCATGATGGGCTGAAGCTTAGGGTCCTGCTGAATGTTCTCCAGTAATGGTCTCCAATTTCACACTCACGTTGCCCCTGTTGGGGAGGTTCATATTTAGCTGTTTTTAGTAGGTGCTGATACTGTTGGCACACTTTAAATATCTAGATAATATGCTTATAGCTCAATATCTAGTACACAAGATATTGGTACACAACAGCTCTGAAACTCATCAAATTTGGTACTCAATGCATTTTGATATGAAAAGTTTATCCTGGTACTCATCATTTGTTTGATACCCAATGCACAAGCTAGAACCTGATGTCAGCTGCCTTATGACTCACTACATTATCGTTTATGAGAAAAAATTTGTTTGGTACTCGTCATGCCTTCTGAACCCAATTAACAATGAGTACCGAAGTACCACTGTATTCTTGAAATTTGCAGTCTTTGGCAGATATCTGTTTTATTACTTAAGATTTTTAAAGTAAAGAATTTAATTTGGGATCCTTCCACTGATTAAATTTTAATTTTACCACTCAGTATCTTGACCAGTGGAGTTGGGAACATCAGTGAGGATCTACTAATGAAAAAGATATTGAAAACATAACAGCTAAAGTGGTGTGTTAAGAGGACATGGATCAGATGACTGAAGGGGAAATAGAAATGTCTTATGAGCTGTCTCATCTATCAATAACATGAAGACCAAGGATAGAGAGGAAGAAGATGAAATGTACAAATATGGCCATGCTCAGCTTCTCCAGGCCAGTACTTCTAGATGTTCCCAATTTACAGAACTCCCATAGTCCCATACCAAAATTATGGATGTAGAGATGTAACAACTTTATTAGGATTGGGGAGAATGAACTAAGCCTACAAATCCGCCACAGTGAAAAAAATGTTTGGCTTATGCTACCTTTGCAGCTTTTTGAAACAGTCATCCACAGGGTCCAATGCGTTTATCAAAATTACAGAAGCAGTGTTATATCTTAGTCATATGAGCTTTGCCCCTTTTGTTCATGCTTGCGATGTTTTGATGACTATACAAAAGGAGTATGGCCTGCATCCGGATGGTGAGAATGCTGCTTCTGACATTTGACAGCCCCTCCTGCAGGGGCTGAAAAAATATGGTTATAATACCAGAATAACAGAGTTGGAAAGGACCTTGGAGGTCTTCTTGTCCAACCCTCTGCTCAAGCAGGAGACCCTCTACCATTTCGGACAAATGGCTATCTAATCTTTTCATAAAAACCTCCAGTGTTGGAGCACCCATAACTTCTGGAACAAGTCATTCCACTGATTAATTATTCTGTCAGGAAATTTCTCCTTAGTTCTAGGTTGGTTTTCTCCTTGATTAGTTTCAATCCTTCACTTCTTGTCTGCCTTCAGGTGCTTTGGAGAATAGGTTGACCCCCCTGTTCCTTCCCTTAGATATTGGAACACTGCTTTCATGTCTCTGATATCATATCAATAGATCCTGACTTGTTTTGATTAGATCGATAATCCAGTTAGGAATTTCAACCACCTGATGAGATAATATTTCAAAAAGGTGGATTTAAGTATTGTTTTGACATCACTGTTGCACATCCAGGAACCTATAGGCCTTAGAACCATTTCATTTCTTATGTCTAGCCATCTTGAGTTTCTTGGTGTGTTGGAACTCTGATTCTTAGAACAGGTGAATATGCTGAAGCAGAAACCAAGGTAGGAGGTATGCCTGCCCTTAGTATCTCAAGAAATTTGGAAAATAGAAGTAGTCTTTGACCTATGACCCCTTATGATGATCACATGACCCCAGGACACCGCAATCATAAATACATAGCAATTGTCAAGTGGCTAAATTTTGATCACATGACTGTAGGGGTACTGCAACGGTCATAAGTGCAAGAACTAGTTGTAAGTCACTGAATAATTGTTAATCGAACGGTTAGAAGTCAAGAACTACCTTTATTTTGAATACCCCTCTATTCTGTGTTGGTCAAACTCTGCTTCAAGAAGTATATTAAGAGTTGATAGAATGTAAGAATGATTCAGAGAACCTGGAACAAATAGAAGAACAATGAAGATGATCAGGGAGAAATTGAGAGAAACCGGCTTGAAGAAAGACTGGGAAGCAGGCTTGTAAATCACTTTTCAAGAACCTGAAGGAGTGTTGCATAGAAGAAAATTATCTTTAAAGAAAAACCTTTCTATTGTTATATAGTGCAAGAAACAGATTCGGTTAGAGCAGGGTTTCCCAATGTTGGTGATTTTAAGATGTTCCCCATGGCTGGCTGGGGAATTCTGGGAGTTGAAGTCCACACATCTTAAAATCAACAACATTGGGAAACCCTGAGTTGGACGAGATTCATTTAGTTAAATGTTAAGTAAAACTTCCGGAAATGGTAAGAGCAGGTTGACAGTGGAACTAATTATTGTGGGAGTTGATGGGCTTCTTTCTATAGGGACATTTTTTTAAAGCAGGAGCTGGACAGCCATCTGTCACAGATGCTTTCATTTGAATTTCTCCCTGAACAGAAGGATGATTCCTTCCAATATTATGATTCTGTTGTTCAAACTTAAACCTCGTGGTTATTGCTTTAAGATTTGTATTGCAAAGGAAGCCTTAGACATCTAGTTAAGGTATGATGCATTAGCTGATATGAAAGTAATTATGAACCATATTTACATGAAGTGTATCCTGCTGTTCATAAAACTGATGGTGTATATTGCCTCAATATGCTATGGAAAACAATACATAAAAAGGTTGCAAATGATCATCAAATCCCTAGAGTTGGAACAGACTATTTAGGGCATCAAATCCAACCTCCTGCTTAGTGTTGATTTCTAAATTTAAAGCATCCCTCACAGATATTTTTCCATGTTACTAGATCACAGTTGATTAATTCAACCCCTTTGAAAATTAAAGCAATTTTAGGTTAGTTACTGATGTTGCAAATTTTTTTGAATAAATGAATAAATAAACAATTGACTTTTTTTTTAAAAAATAAAAATCTGCTTTTGGTTAATTCAATATTTCTTTTTAAACAGTTAATGTTTTCATATTAGGTTGAATTAGTACATAATTAAATTAATTCCTATAATTTCAGATATTCCATTAAAGAGCACTAAAAAACTAAAGCATACATTTTCTTTGGATCAGTCACATTTGAAAATAAGGGAAATTGAAAAGTTAACATTGCATTTTTGAAAAAAATATACAATTAAGGATATTTTAATACCATTTCTTAGGTATATTAGTAAAGAAAAAATTCATCTGTACACATGTCATATTAAGTAATAAAGAAACGTATTAATGTTTCCTAAGAGAAACTTGATTTTGCTTTTAAGTATTTTTTTAAATACAGAACTGGAAAGTGTAGTTTAGGCCACTAGATCTGATTCTTCCTTCACAAACCGCTGTTCTGTTAGTTTCACTTTTAAAAATAATAATCTAAATAGCACAAAACAATAAAATTACAGTATTACAATTTGATTACTTAGTTTTTAAAGGAAAGACAAATATCTTTTCATTGCTTATATTCATCTGCAGTAGTTTACTTTGGAGAAAAATCACAAATTATGATTTTAACTGGATGAAGATTCTCCCCAAGGTATATTTTGAATGCTGAAATCAAAGTTCCCAATAACTCTTCTGCTTAATTTTGATTTATCATATACTATGTTATTTTCTTTGCATTTGTTTTCTTGTTAAGCAGTGAGCCATAGACATTTCTGAAGCTGGGTTTATACCCTTGCTTAAGTCATAATTTATTTTATCTATGATTTTACAAATAAGCTACAGTGACTGAATTCAAACAGTGTGCTAAACCAAAACCAAGTAAATCTCATCCTGGTTTGGTGCATTATGTGATTTCAGCTGCCTGTCCAGTTGCATATTTTTTAATCTTCTTTTACAAATAAAACAGCTCCAATTCGGTAGCATTTCATGTAGTGTTATGACATGTACAGTACTCTCCTGTCAAGATCCCTAGTCGAATGCATTACATGAGAATAACCAAAATTCGTGCATTAGTACTGCATTGGAGGATCTTGCAACTTCTTAAGATAGAGTAGCATCTATTATTAAGTATATTGGCCAGCCTGAGCTGCCAGACCCTAATTTTTAGTTCCATGACAGTGCTAGATGTATCCTTAGTATATGTTCATTATCAACCCTTTCTTTCAAGTTAAAAATGAAACTTGGCAAAAGGTTGTACAGTACATAAGTAAATGTAAAGCAGTCCCTATGGATTTTACTTTGCTACTCTGCCAACTAGAGGGTGCATTGCTCATCTCCGTTTTAAAGCCATTGAGCCAGTGCTGTCCAAATATATTTCTGCAGTGATGTGGCCAGCATGACGTCATGGAGCGCTGTTAGCTTTCCACCAAAGTGGTACCTATTTGTCTACTTGCATTTGAATGGTTTCGAACTGCTAAGTTGGCAGGAGCTGGAACAAGGACGGGAGCTCACCCCGTTGTGTAGCACATGGGTCTTGAACCTCAGCTGTCGGCTTCCCAGCCGACAAGCCCACCAACATTTATAATAAAACTATAAATCAACATGAACCTGAATTTTGTAGCCCTGACAGTCTTGGCAGTAACATATGCTTTATGAATCCCACTGTCTGGGTTCTTTTTCTGATTAACACATTTTATTAAAAGGCGAATGCATTTGTAGCTGCAGCTCCCTTCATCCTATATAGAAAGTGATGAGACAGATTTAGAATTTATATTGGGAGGAACCGTGGGGAAGGGAAAGCAAAGACAGGTTGGTGATTCAGATGCATGTTATGTGTGAGATAGGTAACAAGTACATTATCAATTAACAATGGTAGGATGTTAAAAACCCACTGCAGCAGTTGCAACATTTTTAAATTGCCTTAAACATTTTGCGCTTCAGTAGCCTCCCAATTGTTAAAGCCTAATTTTTTCCAAAATTGTAACCTTGAGGTCTACCACACAGTAACCTGGGAGGCTTAAGTACTCGGATATTCCTTTGTTTTTATTCATTGCAATAAGATTGTATAATTTGACTATTTCTGATTAGTTTTTCTGATCACAGCAATTTACCAGAAGCCTAGTAGCTACTCTCATGCCTTCTGGAGAAAGATACTGACTACTATCTTGGCTAAGGTTTATCTTTTTCCAGGTCAGGTGGGTACACTTGCCAGCAAACCATTTTTTTTTCTAAAAAATATTTTAATGTCATGGGCTAGGAGGGCATTCTTGTAAATAAGGCTCCTAGAAGATCATACTTGTCTTATTTAGTATGTTGGCTTCCTATTTATTTATTTTTAAATGAATTTATTTAATCTGAAAAAATAAAATAAAAGGCAAGTGGACAGGAAGACTGGCACGCCAGATGCCATATGAAGGAAATCCCAGATTCCTTCTTTTTAAACTCTTGTTTCTTCAAAGAAAGAAGAGAAAAACAGTGGTTGAAATTGATCATTGTGTTCATTTTAAAGCATGCTTAAAAATTGTGTGTGCTATTGCAATCTGACCTTGCTGTGCTTTGAAGCAACCAAGAACATTTATAAGTAGATCTTGCTTATTTGAGCAAGATGTATTGATCTGTTCTGTGGCACATTTCCTATTTTGTAAGTTCAGAGAAGCCTAGACTGATGGGAAATACTTGGTCGCAGAAGGCATGAGGCTTTGCCGGGGAAAATATATAATGTCCTCCACTGAGGTTCTAAATTAAAACAAATCTGTTTAAAAAATGTTTCAAAATCCTTAGATATGTCCTGAGATAGCCACATAATCTCTGTAGTCTTTTGTAAGATCTTCTGAAGTATCGGCTGTTTTTAATTGAATATCTAATATAAAACAAAAAGAAAACTATTTGTGACTTGGCACAAAGTCCCCCAGAGATGTCCACCGTTTGCAATTGAATATCGCACGAGGAAGAAGAGCATTCTTAAGAGGATCATTTTGTTTCTCTAAAAACAATTCTTCACTCCATTCCGATTGCTTATTTTCAGGTCAGTGTTTGCATTGCTGGTTGTTTTTGTCCTCTTCACCAACAATTTTATATTGCACCTATCTTGCAAAAGATAGGTGCAATAGTAGGAAAACGTTGGGGATTACAAAATTATTGCCATATTATCTGGATCCTCAAAAACTCCATAAAGGAAACAGGGCAATTATACAACAATATCTCACATAGAAATGGTTTTACTGAAGCCAGGAAACTAGAAGGTATTATCCCAGTTAAGAACAAGTAAGAAAGGTTTGGTAGGCCTTAATGTACAAGATAAGAAGCGATTCTATACTGATCTCTCATGGTTTTCTACAGTAGAGATGTAGGAAGTTATGCTCTGGAGTTAACAGAGCATATTTCCACATTGGAAGAATGGGACTAAAAAGCAAATTAGGTTGCTTAAGGCCTGTTGCCTAAGCAACTCTTATTTGCCAATGTGACAAAGCTTCCGTCTTTTCTGCAGCAAGCTGTAAAAGACATAATTGAGGAAGAATTAGATCTATACATTGATAACGCATTTCAGGCCATATTTTTATGGGAGAAAAAAGAAAGCAATTCTTTATTTCTTCCTGTTAGATTGAGTACAGGTAGTCCTCGATGTACAACAGTTGGCTTAGTGACTGTTCAAAGTTACAACCACACTGAAAAAAGTAACTTACGAATGTTTTTCAAACTGTTGCAGCATCCCCATGATCATGTGATCAAAATTCAGACCCTTGGCCACTGATTCATATTTATGACCATTGCAGTGTCCCAGGGTCATGTGATCCACTTTTCGCGACCTTCTGACAAGCAAAGTGAATGGGGAAGTCGGATCCACTTAACAACCATGCTACTAACTTTAACAACTGCACTGATTCACTTAACGAATGTGGCAAGAATGGTTGTAAAATGGGGCAAAACTCACTTAACAAATGTCTCACTTAGCAACAGATATTTTAGGCTCAGTTGCAATTGTAAATCAAGAAACTACCTGTGATTGATGCAATTACTTGGAAATTCTGTTTGGGAAAATATTTTCTGCATTCCTTGTATGCGATCACAGTACATTGGTGAAGTGTGAGGTCTTCCATAGTCATGAAGTAACCCACTGATATTTGAGAGACAAGGATTGGTTGAACTTGGTATAGATTGGATTCTGTCTATTTAGCAGTCACACTTAGACTTATATACTGTTTCATAGTGCTTTACAGCAGGGATCCCCAAACCCCAGCCTGTGGCCCACTACTGGGCTGCGGCCTGTTCAAAAACAGGCCGTGCAAATGGTGGGCAAGCACGTGCACACATGGGAAGCTCCCCTTGCACACAAAGGTCCTGCCACTATCAAGGAACTATCGCCTCTTCTCCCTGCTGGGCCACCAAACCAGGAAGGTTGGGGACTTCTGCTTTACAACACTGAACAGTTTACAAAGTCAGCCTATTTCTCCCAATAATCTGGGTCCTCATTTTACCGACCTCAGAAGGATGGAAAGCTGAGTTAACCTTGAGCTGGTCAAGATCGAACTTCTGGCAGTCAGCAGAATTTGCCTGCAATACTGCATTCTAACCACTGCGCCACCACTGCTTCTTCAGTTTAATCTGGAATTCCTTTAGTGTTAGCTGAATGTAGACTGCAGAACCTTCATTTAAAGATTTATCCAATTAATTTGTGGATTCTTTAACTAAAACAGATTTCTTCCCCCCACCTTATTTTTTTTTAACTGAAAGTGGAGAGTAAAAGATCATGTCTTGCAACCAGTGGTAGAATCCACTGATTCCCACCTCTAGTGACTTTGGGTCTTAACATCATCTGATTCTATTTCAGTTAATAGTATTTTGGCAGGGTGTGTGTGTGGCAGATTAGTATCCAAAGGTATCTGGGCATTGTACAGATAGTGCACAATGTACAACAGCAGTTGAGCCCAGAATTTCTAGTTGCTAAGTGAGACAGTTGTTAAATCAGATTTGCCCTATTTTACAATTCAATTCAGTTCAATTCAAATCTTTATTGTCAGTGCACAACATATGTACAATGAGATTTGTTGAGCTCCCTCAGGGCACCCTCCCCCCCCAACACAATACAACTCACAGTGAAGACAAAAAATCCCTAACCTAATAAATCTGTCAGCATTCCAGAAAACCTTCGCCGAAGAAAAACTCCTTCGCAATCATCTCTCAAAAGTTTCTTTTATTCGGAGAAGTAAACTGACACATACTGGGAAAACTCGAATCTGAGAGTTCCGGGTTTTCCCAGAGGAAATCAAAACCCCCAAAACCATCTCCTACCTCCTTCGATGGTCACAAGGTCCAATCGTATAGTCCTTCTTGACACCACTCCTCCAGATGTCAGCTTGGCCTGACCTTGACCGTCTTACATAAGGCTGTTGTGGCTAATATCGCCTGCTCCCAATTCCCCCTGCCCACTTTCCCACAGCGGAGAAAGTGGCAGGTTGGAAACCACCTAATATGGCTTCCAAGTCTAACAAAATCCTAATAAGAAAACACCCAGTCCTATTGCACCAGTGTGAACATGTTACACATTGCGCTGGCCCTGCAGTCCATCATACTACATAGTTATGATGTTATTTCTCATTCAGGAGTCTGACAGCCCACAGATAAAAACTCTTCTTCAGCCTGTTTGTGCGGCTGGCTATACTTCTCTATCTCCTTCCAGATGGTAGGAGGGTAAAGAAGTGATGACCAGGGTGAGAGTCGTCCCTGAAAATTTTCCTCATCCTTCTAACACAGCGAGCCCTATCGATCTCATCTAGTGGTATTGGGACAGCCCACGATGTTTTGTGCTGTGCTCACCACCCTCTAATGTTTTTCTATCCGTGGCTGTCAAACCGGCATGCCATACTGTGATGCAATAAGTGAGGACATTTTCTATTGTGGACCGGTAAAAGGAGGTAATCACTTCTTGTTGTTCCACCCTGATTTTACGCAATACCCTAAGGCAGTGATTCTCAACCTTCCTAATGCTGCGACCCTTTAATACAGTTCATGTTGTGATGACTCCCAACCATAAAATTATTTTCGTTGCTACTTCATAACTGTAGTTTTGCTACTATTACGAATCGTAACGTAAACACCTGAAAGGCAGGTGTTTCCTTGACCTTTCTCACAAGCGCAATGGCCCACATCATGTGAACCACGGTAATGCTACAACAGTTGTAAGTGTGAAAAATGGTGCTAAGTTCACTTTTTTCAGTGATGTTGCAACTTTGAAAGGTCACTTAACGAACCATTGTAAGTCGAGGACCATCTGTACGGTGTTTTGGATTTGATTCAGAAAAGGTGATTCATCAACATAGCATCCATCTGAAACTCTTTAAATGAGTTGGGCTCAGATAGGTGCCCTTTGCAGCCATTGGTACAATTTTTGGAATTGAATCTAAGCTGCTGCACAGCTTTAATATACACGCATGCAAATGACTAGCATGTGGGCATATAAAAGGATTTTATTTGATGGGTTATTTTATCTTTTTGGCATTTATACTGTGATCATCCTTCAGCAAATGTAATTATGGTAATATCTGTTTTGCAATAATATTTGGAGAGAAGCAAGTTACATACCCACTGCAGCAATACAAAACTAAGTGGAGTCCTTTTTCAGTTTTTCAAGATTACCAATTGGTTTTGTCAGTTTACGTAATTTGGGGAGAGCAAATTCAATAAAGAGGCAAAAATATTGAAGGAAATATTTTTGTTGTTAGATATTGTAAAGGAAAATTTGGATGAAGCAATGGGGTGGCGGATAAATAGAGACTCATAATTTGCTGTTAATAGGATTTTTGAGTCACCTGGTATGTAAGCTGTTCACTCCATTCCAACTCTTCATTTTGCCTATGATATTCAGATGTTTATACCTCAGATCTAAATAGGCTGCTCAAATAATTTTGCCAAGCCAATTTAAAATTTCACTGATTTACTAGCAAATTATTTTCCACAGTAGGTGTTTTCAGAGCATATATAAGATGCGCTTTATAAAGATAAAAGAGAAAGGGACGGGATAAACTGATTGTTTATATGTCTTCCCTCTTCCCTAACTGCTATCTTTGCTTCTAGTTTGATTTAGCATTATTCTGAACTTTATGATTAAGATGGATTGCAATTAGTTTGAAACAAGGATTTTTTTAATTAAAAAAAATAGAAGCAAAACTTAAAACGTGCCTGAGGTTTTAGAAAGGGATGTTTTGAGACACTAGTATTTTTCTTGATTTGTTCCCATCTCCAAACACCATTTATTCCCTCTGGTTTACTGCAGAGATTGTCAAGTAGAGGCACTCACAATGCATGATCATGTCTGTAGAACCCCCAAATTACCGTATTTTTTGGAGTATAAGACGCACCTTTTTACCCTCAAAAAGGGGGTGAAAATCTGGGTGCATCTTATACACCGAATGTATGCATGTGTGGCAGGGGGACCGTTGCTGCGACGGCGGCAACAGCAGCAATGGCAGCGGCAACAGCAGCAATGGCGGCAACAACAGATAGCCGCTGCCCCCGCCATTGCTGCTGCTTCTGCTGCCGCGTTTCCGAGGATCCCGGGGCTCAGCTGTGATTCACAGCTGAGCTCTGCGATCCTGGGTTCCTTTTAAAAGGATTTTTTTTACAGCCTATTAGGCAGAATAGGCTGTAAAAAAAGTCCTTTTAAAAGTAAAAAAGTCTTTGACAATCAGG
>JANHFM010001204.1:178219-190580 GCA_032468115.1 Grayia smithii
GTCTTGAAATACCCCGACTCCTCTTTATCTTTTATTCTTAATGTCAGTCTATTCATTTCTGCACACTCTAAGATTTTCATTATAACTTCCCCTTCTGACGGGATTTTACCCATTTTCAGTTTTGTGCAAACACTATTCTGGCTGCTGTTATTACATGAATAATCAAATAAGTATCATCTTTACTATATTTTTCCTGGTAATATTCCGGTAATAGTAATGTGGTTGTAAGTTGAGGACTACCTGTAATGGGCCCTGGGGAGAGCCAAATACTTGTTTAGCTCTGATAGCAGGAGTCCTAAAACACCTGGACATTTATTAAAATACAGGAAGGACAATATGTACCTATTGCTATCTTATCACTTAACTTTACCTTTGCGTGGTTTGTAAGCCGTTTAGAAAATTGCTATCAACAAGGTGCTAATCCATTCCCTGTCCTTTTGCTTGCTTGCAGAGAAAATGGCAACATTAAATTTTTGACCAAGGGCGATAATAATGAAGTCGATGACAGAGGTTTGTACAAAGAAGGACAGAACTGGCTAGAAAAGAAGGATGTCGTAGGCAGAGCACGAGGGTAAGTAAACTTGGATTATGCAAGCAGCCTCTCTTGTGAATGCTGGAATATCAGTGACTTACGCAGATGGAATTCTCTCTTTGTTTTTCGCCTGCTACCATCGTGATCCGATTTGAAAAATGCATTTATTTCAAGATGAGTCACCAGAGGCTTTGGGGCCACATTACAATCCTTCAAATTATTTTGAAAGACACTGGGAGCCCCTTTTTGACAACAAGGATTGTCTGAAAATTGGTAGCATTTTGAGCTGGAAATACCTGTCAACCTAACTTTGGTTTAAATCACAGGGGTCAAAACTCGCCACGTCACGTCGTCACTTGATATGGTGACATTTTTTCCCTTCACAGAGCTGGGGTGGGTGTGGCCTGCCCGTGACTCATCCGGCCTATAAACCGCCAGTTTGACACCCCTGGTTTAAATTATTATTTTGTTGTCTATAGCAAATAACAGTACTTCTAGATGAAAAACAGTTAGGAAATCCAAGATCTGAAGTCTAGATTTATTTAGTCAGATTTATTTTATTTATTTAGTCAGATTTTTATGCCGCCCAACTCCCAGAGGGCTCCGGGCAGCTCACAACAGAAATATATCAACAGTACATTATAAAAATATTATAAAAATTTAAAAAGTTAAAACAATAAAATCATAGAACGCTCATATCCCGTCTGGGCCCGGATCTCGCTAAGTCACAATAGCGAGATCAACGGCCCCGTGCCTGCCGGAAAAGCCAGGTTTTAACAGTTTTGCGGAAGGCCAGTAGGATGGAGGCAGTCCGGACCTCGGGAGGTACTTGGTTCCAGAGAGCCGGAGCCACCACAGAGAAGGCCCTTTCCCATGGGTGCACCAGCCAACATTGTTTAGCTGATGGAATCCGGAGGAGACTGACCCTGTGAGAGCTTATGGGTCGCAGGGAGATGCAGGGTAGGAGACGATTTTGGAAATAAAATCCAAATTGCAGATTGGAAAGTTAAAAAAAAAATCCAGAAAAATCCACTATTTCCAAGAAAAAAATATTTGGACACATCCAGGAGTTCCCAGATGTCATGTCTAGCTTAAGGGAGAATCACAGCAGGCAGCAGCGCCTTCCAGTTCTTGGCAGATCATCAAAAAGTTAACCTGCTTCAAATCTGTTTGGTACTTGGAGGACAGACAATGAGGAAATAGGAAGTTGCTTCTAAACACTGTTTGCAGGGACATAGTGGCAAAAGAACCCCAGAAGTATCTGGTGTAACAAAATGGTGAATTAAGATGGGACTTGGCTTGATTTAACAGGGCTAATAATACGGTCTTATGGGTAGTCCTTGACTTACAACCGTAATGGAGCCTGTCTGTTACAGTTGTAAGTTGTGATGGTCATAAAGTGGATCATCACATTAACAGATTAACAGAGTTGGAAGGGACCTTGTAGATCATCTAGTCCAACCCCCCTTGCCCAAGCAGGAGACCCTATGCCATTTCTGACAGGTGGCAGTCCAGTCTCTTCTTGAAAGCCTCCAGTAATGAAACTCCCACAACTTCCGAAGGCAACTTCTGTTCCATTGGTTGATCATTCTCGCTGTTAGAAAATTTCTCCTTATTTCTAGGTTGAATCTTTCCTTGATCAGTTTCCATCCATTATTCCTTGTCTGGCCTTCGGGTGTTTTTTTTTACCCCTGGCAGTTATTAAGCAAATCACCATGTTGCTAAGCGAACACTACAGTTGTTAAGCAAAACCTACAGCCATTAATTGTCCTACCGGTTGTAAATCGAAGACTAACTGTATGTGGCTTCATGCAAGTAATAATACTTGTAGCTTTCAGTGTTTTAAGAGGTTTACTAAAGAAACATTTTTAGCTTGTGCATTTTTTAAACTCTTTGTTGTTAGGTGTTACCTTAGTACTGTACCGTATATTAGCAACCTTGATACTATTCATATGGAGAGACAGGATGTAAATTCACTTACTAATATATTAAATCAATCATGACTGACATTTACTGTTCACCAATGTTTAGTCAATGACTGTATTGATTAATAAGCCGACTATCTTTAATTTCTCTCAATTAGGTTTTTGCCATACGTTGGAATGGTGACCATAATCATGAACGATTATCCAAAATTTAAGGTGGGTACAGATTTAGCTGAAAATCTATGAAAGGTTCTTTAGATTTAGAATGAACATTATTGTTTAGACAAGAAGAGAAAATAACATCTAATAAGTTTTATCCTGTTGCTTGACGTTTACCATTCACATGGTTTTCTCTTTTGGCTGAGAATTATGGGAGTCATATTCTCAACCCATCTGGAGGGACCAAAAGGGATGTTAGGAGTCAGGCTGTAGATTAATTTCATAATTAAACAAATAGATTCGAGGAGAACGTAGCCAGTTTTTGCACATTGTCAGCAATTTGAAACTAGTTTACTGAAGGGTGTGTGAAAGACGCTTCGTGGTCCACCAAGAGTGTAAGATGTGGATTGGAGAGGATGCTTGAGAATGGAGGGTGCACATGAGATGCTGCGTGGGTCAGAGAAGGTCTGGGAGGGTGCACCAATATGCAAGGAGGACATGGTGCAAGGGTGAGGCACTACACGGATTGGGAGAAATTTGTGTGACATACAAGTTGGGTTGGTGGGTGGGAGGTGCGGTTCAGGAAAGGTGTGAGGATGTGCGTAAGAGACACTGTTGGTCAGAGGTGGGCTTTGAGAGGTGCTTGTGGGCGTTGGAGAGGGTATGACGGGGTGTATAAGAGGCACAGATCAGGGAGGGTGCATGGGAGATGTGGCATGGGTAAACAAGGGTGCCAGGAGTGCACAAGGAGTGTCATGCAGGTTAGAGAAGGAAAAAGTAAAAAGTTGTGGAGGGTACAGGAGAATGTGCAAGTGGCACTGTGCAGGTCAGGGATGTTGCGTGGGGATGCAGTGCAAGTCAGGGTGTATATGGATGCATGAGTGACTGGGTGTGGCATAAGTGTAGGGAGATGAGACTAGGTGGGGGAAACCAGTGATTTGCTACCTTCTCCGCTGGCTTCCCCATTGACTTTCTGGAGAAGCCATCAGGAAAGGTTTCCGATAGCGTTCCTCAAAAACATATTTAGTTTATGAGATGTACTATGAAACTGTGGTGCCCCACGCAGTAATATTCCATGTGTTTGTTTTTTCACAGTATGCTCTCTTAGCTGTCATGGGGGCATATGTACTTCTGAAACGGGAATCATAAAAGAATCTGGAATTGCCTCGGACAACTCGTCAGCATAATTATATGAAGAGATACTAATATATTTGAAACGTCCCCATGTCTGCAGATAATACTATGTGACATGTGCAAACCATATTTTATTTGTTTTGTTCCTCTTCATGTTACAATCTTAATTGTGGGCAGCCCAGTTGCCTTCATTGAGTCACACTGATATTTTTTTTTATTATGTCCATCTTCCCCAACCTGGTTCAACTCCACAAATTTTCAGTTCAAAATGTCTTTTGGACATCTTGGGTGGAGATTATATAAATCAGAGGTCTCCAATCTTGGCAACTTGAAGCCTGGAGGACTTCAACTCCCAGAATTCTGGGAGTTGAAGTCCTCCAGGCTTCAAATTGCCAAGGTTGGAGATCCCTGACATAAATTATGGTCTAAAACCAGGTTAGGGAAGACAAGATTTTTTTGGCTGTTTTATTAGCAAATAATTGTTTTAATTTCTACTATGTGTTCACTTTTTCTCATCAGTGACAACATTGCATCTGCTTATTTTGAAAATATTTTAGAGAATCGTTTCATAGCTGTGAATCTTGACTACCCTGAGAATTCTAGTTTTTATTACATCTTTCATGCAAGGAACCTCTTGGCCCAATTTGTAACCTACCTTCAAATTATTCCCATCTCCCACCCATTCCACCCGGAAAGCAGTTCATGGTGAATTTATTAAAAAGTCCCTTGCGAATGATTTCACAAAGACAGACAAATGCTCCTAATGAAGAATTGAAAACCGTAGTTTTGATTAAGGTTGTAAGATGCACCTTTCCACAAGAGTGGTGTTCTAGCTGCATTGCTTCATCAAACCAGCTTGAAAATCAAGTCCCACAATGACATTATCTGAGTTAGTGCCTTGCACTTGTACAGGTAGTCCTTGCTTAACAACTCTTAATTGGGACTGGCAACTCTGCTACTAAGTGACACAGTTGTAAAGCATGGCATTACATGACTGTGCTAACTTAACCAATGGCAGTTATGCAGTTGGGGTTGCTAAGCAAATCTCATGCAGTCATCAAGCAATGACATCACATGATCGCCATTTTCAACTTCCCGGTGGCTTCCCCACTGACTTTGTCAGAGGCCAGCGGTGAAGGTTGCAAATGGCAATCGAATGGCTGCAATATAGCTGCGAGAAGTTTGTCAAGTGCCTAAAAAACATGATCATGTGACTATGGGAATGCTGTTACTGATGAAACTTTGAGGACTGGTTTTAAGTCTCCTAATTCAGCATCGCTGTAATCTTGAACAGTTGCAGAACAAATGGCTGTTAAGGAAGAACTACCCGTAATGTAATAAGATGGAGGACGAAAGCCTTTAGATGTCTAGCCTAGCTTGGGTGAAAACATAAGATAGTCCTCAATTTACAACCACAACTGAGCCCCAAATATCTCTTACTAAGCAGGACAATTGTTAGGTGAGTTTTATCCCATTTTATTACCCCTTTCCTACCACAGTTGTTAAGCAGACGCTGCAACAGTTGTGTGAAAAGCTTACATAAGTCACTTTTTTCCAGTTCCATTGTAACTTTGAAGAGTCGCTAAGCGAGTGGTTGTAAGTCGAGGACTAACTATGGTCCTGCTAAGTTCCCTTAATCATCAGTCAGTCCCAAGTGTTGCTATTGATTTGGATTTGCAGGTTAGGAAAGCTGTAGAAGTGTGATTCTCAATTTCAGCAACTTCAGAATGTGTGGACTTTGACTTCCAGAATTCCCTAGCTAGCTTGAATTGAACATCCTACATTTGCTGAGGGAGAGAAACACTGCTATGAAAAGTGAGGAGGAGGATTTTAAAAAAGAAATGATATCCTTTGCAGCTTTTTAAATTGAATATTTATAGAGGAGTTCCCTTGTTCAGTAAAACATCAGAAAGCACATGATGCCTACACAACTGATACAGTATATTTGACCCCCACTTTTTGGTGCCAGTAACGTACCATTTCATTTTTCCTAGATACCAATAGTTTAAACCAGTGGTTCTCAACCTTCCTAATGCCGCGACCCTTTAATACAGTTCCTTGTGTTGTGGCGACCCCCAACCACAAGAGGAATGGTGTCTCAGTTCCTAAGACCATCGGAAATATGTGTTTTCCGATGGTCTTGGGTGACCCCTGTAAAAGGGTTATTCAACCCCCAAAGGGGTCCCGGCCCACAGGTTGAGAACCACTGGTTTAAACCCTCATGGATTTGTGAGTAGCCTGTAATAAAAGCAGGTTTACAGAATTTGTGACCATAGCTTAGATTTCACAGCATATAATCGACAAGCAAAGTATGCCATTTTTCCATTTGTCTGGTGTGGCTACTGCTTGGCTGTTGTTTTTTTAATTGCTAGAATAAGTGAGAGTCACTTCCATTTTTCACAATGTCAGGCAAACCAACTAAACTAAACTCGGAGTTTGACCAACCATGTAGTGAGAAGGGGAAACTATTCATTAAGGCTGTGTAGTGGTTTCAGACTCGGAGGTGTTCAGGAATATATGACAGGACATGAACATCATTCCCGTTTGTCTCTTTAAAGTAGCTGCAACTTTTCCCAGATTGTACATTTGACCTCTAGAGTTATCATGTAGTTGTAGGAAACTGTGGGATACTTGTACCCTCTGAGCTTGATTTTTTTCTTGCAACTTCACTCCCTTCTAGCATTGATTACGTTGCCTAGTTTGGTAATGAAATGTCTACAAGAAAACAGCCAAGCTCGGAGAGCACCAAGGATCCCACAGTTCAACTACAAATAATCTCTTCTTTTAGCAGTCATCCAATAGAATTAGTAGTCATCCAATTCTATTGGTACACAGTGGCTTAGCACTTAAAAACGCTGAGCTTGTCAGCTGGAAAGCTGGCAGCCTGGGTTCGAGACTTGAGCGCCACGTGATGGGTGAACTCCCGTTACTTGCCCCAGCTCCTGCCCACCTAGCAGTTCGAAACCATGCAAATGAAAGTAGATAAATAGGTACCACTTTGGTGGGGAGGTAACAGTGTTCCGTGCACCTTGGCATGTAGTCATGCTGGCCACGTGACCATGGAAATTTTCTTTGGATAACGCTGGCTCCTTCAGCTAAGAAACAGAGATGAGTCAGACACGACTGGAAAGGGGGAACCTTTATCTTTGTTGGTAGTCATAGGAAAATAAACATTTCCTGTACATCCTGAAGTGGCGTTTTGTGTCTTCGGTGCTGCAGATACCTAATGTTCACTTCAGCGTGAATTGCTTAACTGCCAAATGCTATAAGCATTTAAATTGGCAACAGTGAAAAAGTCCTATCACTGACTGGGTTCACACACCACAACCTTAAAATGTATCTTTAATTTTGGTTTTTGTGTGTGAAGCCAGGACTGCAGTCAGTAAGTGACAGTTAATAGAACAATAGTTTAGTATATAATGTGACATTTTGGTAATCATTAATTATTTGATGATGCCATTTGGATGTATGAAGATCCATCAGCCCAAAGTAGCTTTATTACAATGAAGTGTGGTCCTGTGCTTGGATGTTTTGCCTGAAATTGCTGCTTCCCTAAGCACTGAAAAAATGAGGGGGAAAAAATTCCTTGTTATAGGATTTACACAGCCTTGAAATAAGAATGGGACGGCTGAAAGTACATGAATGATGCAAGATATTTGTCCAATAGATAGATCAAACCAGACCGCCAAAAAAAATCAGGAAGGCTAAAACTATAATAACAACAGAATCTTGCAAGTCTATTTATATTATACCTTTTCTTCCTGCTTCAGTGAATTAGAAAATTTTCTGTCTCGAGTCTCAAAGTCATCTTTCTTCTCTACAGTACTTTTGAGTTCTTGGTGTTAGAGGGTATATTCTTGCAGACATTTCATTAGTACTTTGGGTAACATCATCAGTGCATGTGAGAATGGCCCCTGCTATTCTCATTAGTGGCCCTATGCACCAGGGATACAGCCTATCCTGGTATTGAATTGTCTATACAAGAAAACTAGCAAGCTCAGCTCACCACGAACCCAACAGATGAACCCTGAACTATGTATAAGTTTTAATATTGGAACAAGGAAATAGGAAAAGTTTGACCTAAAATCTTTTACTATGTCTATGCTGTTGGCATAATCCTTTGTAATTGCTATAGCTCTGCTCAGATGGGGCTAGGAAATAGAAATAGTAGTGTAAAATTTCTACCCAAGATCACATTCTAGTTTCAAAGCCCAACACTTGCCCTTATTCTTGGCCTTTTAAATTCCTTTTGTGGCCTTAGGGAAATAACTTTAAAAATGTGAATAATCTGAGTATTTTGTTTTAACTTCTGTCTTGCAATTTCATGGTAATAAATGTGTCAGTCCTTTGTCTGTTTTTTCAAAAGTAAATTGATTTAAAGGCTTGCCAGATTTCTATGGAAAGACCCACAAAGAGTAAAATGAAAAACAACTTGTCAATTCTTGAGCTGTACTAATAAATGTGATGCCCATCCATCCATCTCTCTTTGTTTTATCATGCTATGCAATAATATCATTAAAACATTGGTGTCTTGGTTTTATAACTTAACTGGATTCTATTTCTTTTCTGTGGTTGTATATCTGTAGTTAACGTTGAGGATTATTTCAAAAAAGCAACTTGTGCAAAACATACGTTGTTTTCTGACATGGGAACGTTGCCAGTAACAATTGGCCCTTTTGTTATTGCTGTAGTCTTTTTTTAAAAGTTAGTGATTTTATTATGTTTTAGATCAATACAGTTAATCATTCAATTAGTGCAAGTAAGAATACAAACAATCCAAAAGACATTGATAAAGGAGAAAATGTATTTTATATAAATTGTTAAGTATTTTATATACCTAAAAGGTTAAACAGACAATTAAAAGAGACTAAACAAGAAGGGAAACAATAAAATTAGAAAAACTGGGGGGAACCCTAAAAATCATGAAACATTTGTGTACTTTTAACACTAAATGTTTTATACAAATAGATACAAAGCAGATGTTAAACAATGAGTAAAATATGGGCTACAGAGAATTGGGTTGGAACTGCATCTTACAAGGAGGGAGGCTTGAGTGGGGAAAATGTGTTTTCCCAGATGAGACACAAATATTACATTCCAATTGCATTTAATTTAAAAATAAATATGTTATCTGAGGGCTTCTGAGCAGCATGATTAATGGTGGGTGATGTTGGCAGAACATGCAAAGTTGAAAATATCCCAGATTTGAGTGAAATTGACTTTATAGAATTTTATATAATATTTGCCAACCAAAATAAGTTCAAGAAATTTCTTTTAAAAATTTTGGGGAGGGAATTTTCTTACACTGCCTCTTACGAAAATATTTTCCTACATTGTAGGAGTTGGTTTTGTGCCAAGTCTCTTAGCTTGGTTATATATGTATATACACATGTAATCCCATATTTAAAACATGCAATATTATGTTTGAGAAGACATGCTCTTCATTGTCTTTTTTATTTGCTTGCAGGTACAGAAATAAAGAATTTTAGTAACTTATCACCTCCTCTTAAAATACAACAAATGATCTCTTCTTATATCCCATATTCCTTCTCCACTAGCCTTCCAATTTTACAATTATTGGAATGATACTCTTAGCTTTAAAATAACACTTGTATCGTACAGATTCAGCAAAACACATTATTTACCTGATAGAAATTTCTGCGGTTGTTAGCTTAATTTCATGATCTAGGAAAAGACACAGTTACTTTAAAGGGCTGCAGACAAATGTGGTTTGTGCACCTACACTTCAGAAACTACTTCTGAAATTGAGTCATAAAGTTTCTACAGCCCTGTTAAATATAAATAAGTGCCTGAATCCTATATATGGAAAGCAGAATTTTACACCAGAAAGGAAAGACGAAGTAACTGCATTTTGCATAAATTCAAAAATTGCCAAGTTTTCAACAATTCTCACACATTATGTAATAATATGTAGGTAAGTTGTTAACTTGTTTTCAAAACAAAAATTCCATTAGCTTAATTCTGAATTTTGCACAAGATCACTCTTCCATAAGAGGAAACGGCATGATGGGTATGCAGAGCTGAGGTGGCATAGTGGTTAGAGTGCAGTACTGCAGGCTACTTCAGCTGACTGCTAGCTGCAGTTCAGCAGATCGAATCTAACTGGCTCAAGGTTGACTCAGCCTCCCATCCTTCCGAGGTGGGTCAAATGAGGACCCAGATTGATGGGGGCAATAGGCTGACTCTGTAAACCGCTTAGAGAGGGCTGTAAAAACACGACGGAGCGGTATATAAGTCTAAGTGCTAGTGCTCTATATCTTGCACCTGTAAGGGAAAAGACAGAATGACACAGACCTGCCATTAAGATATTAGGTCAATGGTAATTCATTATTACCATTCATAATACACTAGCACCGTAATGGTGAACCTATGGCACACGTGCTGGAAGTGGCATGCTGAGCCACTTGCTTTTCTGGCTTCCAGCACACTGGCCATCTGGTCTTCACGCGTGTTGGAACGCCGGAAACTGAAAGAAAAGCAGCCGCCCGGTGTGCATGCGCGCACCAGGAAGATAATCTTCTGGTTTCTGGAGCATATACGTGCACCAGTCAGCTGGTCTCCGTACACGCATGCGCAACAGATACCAAAAGACCAGATTGCCGGTGCGTATATGCTCCCCAGAAACCGGAAGGACATCTTCCTGGCACGTACATGCACACCGGGCGGCTGCTGTTCCAATTCCTGGCATGTTTGCGTCCCGTTCCGTCACTCGTTGCCGAAAAAATTCGCCAATTTGCACTAGCAGATTCCTGAGGGAATAAAGAAGAAAAGGAGATGAATACAAAAAAAAGTATTACCTCAGAAATGGGCCAGTCCTTCAAAGATCACCTTTTCCATCAAAGAAACCCAAAAAAAAAAATGTGTTCTAATCTGAGTAGACAGGGACCATATTCATTAGCCTAGTTTTCTAAAACCCGAAGAAACTAGGTTATTTTTACACCTTGGCTTTTTGGAGACGTGGAAGGCCAAGGAAATGCATAGCGGGTTTTTCTCTTAATTCTGAGGAAGAGTGATCCCAGGTTAAACCTTTAAAAGTCCCAATCTGATGGGGTTCTTTTGTTGATTGTCACCTTCTGAGGACACAACCATAAATAAGTAAAATCCTTACCTGTCTGCTCATGCCTGGGTTTACATCTCCTACGTGAAGAACTGCTGAAGAAGCCCTCAATTTTTGATGTCTCGCTTGTTCCTTCATGTATATGTTCCTTCATTTCAGTGCAAATATATATATAAAAATATTTGCCAGCAATTTAGAGGGTGGGAGGAAGGGGAGGCGTTTCTTATTATTTATGCATCATGTGTGCGTTTATTAATTGAAATGCCTTCGATTCCAGTGACTCCGAGCACAATTAGAAATGTTTTAATGCCGTAAAATCTGACAGCGGAAGAATATAAAGTCCCCAAAGCCTAAATAAAATTTACAAACAAACAAACCAGGAGCAACTCATCAATTCCAGACGAAGCGTGTTCCACAATATAATCCCTGTCATGGGGGAAAAAAAAGAAGAAGAAGAAATAATAATTAGGAATTGTGGAGTGCACGTATGACAAGTTCTATAATAAAACCTCCTATATTATTACTTAAAAGTATTGAGAAAGGCTGTTTGAAGTGGCAGCTATTGGGGGAAAGGGGAAAAAAAAAAACACTTTTAGAAATACACTCTGACACCTTTGTGCGAAGAGAAAAAAGCGAAGGCCAACAGTATTTTAGCCATGTTTTTATCAGTCCAATTAGCTGCTACACCTTCTGTGCTGTGGCCTGTTAGCGTAACCTGAATGTCAGCAAATTGAAAATGCCTTTTGAAAACGTTTCTCCAGGAAAATGTTTCTTGGCTCACTTAAGGGCTAGGTTAGGGATCCTTTCCCCACTGTTCCAGAACATCATCCTTGCATTCAATGGGATTAGTTTTCCTCTGTGAGTATATAAGATGACCAATCGTCCTCCTTTAGGGAGGAGAGTCCTTCTTTGGTAAGTTCTGTCCTCTCTCCAAAAGTGTCCTCCTCCATGTCCTCCTTTTCGATATTTGAAGACTAATCTGTAAATCTCCGTATTCGATCGATGACGATCCGATCTGTTGTATGTGATGTGACGTATTTGTATTTGACATGACGATTCGTCAAGGCTCGGTACAGTGCAACGTGACGCAATTATGAGACGCATGCGCTCCGCACAGGAGAATTGCTTTGAGAGAGTGCGCCGCGTGCAAGTGGCTTTGTTTCCTTCTTACCAAAACACGACACGGCACAGACGCACGCGTTAGACTCCCTTCTTTCTCAGTGAATGATCACGTGAGCACAATAATTCACGTTTTATTAATTCATTCTCTATTTAATAATTTCTAAATATGTATAATTTTATTAACAAGTTTATTCACTTACCGTATTTTTGGGAGTATAAGACGCACCTTTTTCCTCCCTAAAAGGAGTGAAAAGTCAGGTGCGTCTTATACATTGAATGTAGCCTCACCTGATCCCCACCCTTTGGCCTCAATTTGCCTCCTTAGAACAAGCACAAACAGCCGGTTTAGCTTCCACAGAGTTGGATTGGCCTAATTAGCATGTTAATTGTCCTGACCATCAGCTGTTCCAG
>JANHFM010001204.1:344559-358082 GCA_032468115.1 Grayia smithii
TATTAGATAATATATATAAGCATGAATTGAATACATAAAATGAATACAATTAAAGGGAACATTAGGACAGGGATGGTAGGCATGCTGGTGCTCTTATGCACGGCCCTTACAGACTCAGAAAACATCTCAGTAAAAATCCAGTTGTTTTCTCTCTCTCTCTGTATTTCTGTTCAATGTTTTAAGGAAGAGCATTATTAAAGGGCGTCATTCTGAAATGAATTGGAAGTATGATGATTTCATAAAAATGGGGAGTGGGGTGGGGGAAATGAGAAAAAGAAAAATGATCAGGAATTGTAGGAGCAGAGAAATGTTTATTCTCATGCCAGACAAATGTTAATTACTCATAAGGATGTTAGTAACATATGTTGCAGATACAAGACTGATTCTCCCCCTCCCCCCCTTATGATGATATCGTGGAGATTCTATCTTAGGGAGATAATGCAGTGGAGAATTATGGGCTGTTGCTACACTGTAGAAACTGAGCCAAGTTTATATTTAGATATGTTCAACTCTTGGTTGCTTGTTGCAAGCAGATTAGGGAACACATGGTGAGGAGTTGCTAAAGGAGAGGGTCAAGAGTACGATGGTTTTAAAATGAGTATGATATCTGCAATGAAAACGAGCTCTGAACAGCAGAGTTGGAAGGGACCTTGGAGGTCTTCTACAGGGAACCCTGTACCAGTTTAGACAAATGGTTGTCCAATTTTGTCTTAAAAACCTCCATTGTTGAAGTGCCCATAACTTCTGAAGGCAAGCCGTTCCACTGATTAATTGTTCTGTAAGGAAATTTCTCCTCAGTTCTAGGTTGCTTCTCTCCTTGATTAGTTTCCATCCATTGCTTCTTGTCCTGCCTTCAGGTGCTTTGGAGAATAGGTTGACCCCTTGTTTTTTGTGGCAGCCGCTGAGGTATTGGAAGACTGCTATCATATCACTCCAGTCCTTATTTTCATCCAATTAGACATACCCAATTCCAGCAACTGGAATTGGGTATGTTTTAGCCTCCAGTCCCCTAATCATCTTTGTTACTCTTCTCTGCATTTCTTTCTAGAGTCTCAACATCTTTTTTATATCATGGCGACCAAAACTGGATGCAATATTCCAAGTGTGGTCTTACCAAGGGATTATGAGGTGTTATTAATACTTCATGTGATCTTGATTCCACCCCTGTTAAAGCAGCTTAGAATTGTGTTGGCTTTTTTGGCAGCTGCAACACTCTGCTGACTCATATTTAAGTGATTGTCCACTAGGATATGCTCCAATGCAATATAAACACAGGAACAGCCCAAGCTATTTTGGTGCTTAAGGTGGAAAAGGTGAAATGTTCCCCTTCTACCAGTTAACACAGGACCCAATCCTCCAGACCTTTTCTGATAAAAATTGCAAAGCAGCTCAACGTCCAAACAAGAGAAGAACTGACATTTTCCCATTTCTGCTCTGTATTAAGAGTTGGAATCTGGAATTTGTAGAATCCACAATGGACTTTTTTTACTTTAGCTAGATATCCAGCTGTATCATTAAATGAGATCATAAGGATGTCATAACAGCTGATGAACACTGCATTCCAATAAAGAAAAATGTAAGAGAGAGATGTGTGCCATGATTATAACGATTGCTCATTGGTTGTAGAAGACCATAAAGAGAGTCCTCAACGTATAACCAAAACTGACCCCAAACTTTTTGTTGCTAGGTGAGACAGTTCTTATGTCAGTTTTGCCCCAATTTATGACTTTTTCTTGCCACAATTGTTAAGTGAATCACTGTAGTTATTAAGTTAGTAACACAGCTGTTAAGTGAATCTTGGTTTCCCAATTGACTTTGCTTGTCAGAAGATAATTGCAAAAGATAACCATATGACTCTGGGACACTGCAAGGAGCCAAACATCCAAACATTGATCACATGTCCATGGGGATGTGCAACAATGTGAAAAATGGTCAAAAGTCACTTTTTGAGTACCACTGTAACTTCGAACAGATAAGTGGTTGTTAAGTTGTGGACTATCTGTAATTTCCAGTTTCACACACACTGACTAAAAGAAACAGGTTACAAATGTAAGAAAAAGCTATAGATGAACAGAATTATCACAATTATCTCATTTTACCAATAATTTGTTCATTTCATTCTGTTTCTGTTCCAATTTGAAGATTTCTTTAGGGTCTGTTGGACCCGATTTATCTAAATAAGGTACAGAGATACCTCGGTACTCATCATTAATTGGTTCCAGGAGATGCGATGAGTACCGAACACATTTTTCCCTTAAGGAATAATGTAGTGAGTCAAAAGGCAGAAAACACCAACAAGCTTGTGCGTTGAGTACCAAACAAACAATGAGTACCAGGACAAAAATTCTCACATCAAAATACGTTGAGTACCAAATTCGATGAGTTTCAAAGCAGTTGAGTACCATGGTACTACTGTATATATCTTATTCATATGTAATCTCCCTAATATGGTTTACACAAATATTTGAATTTATTTCTACAAGCGTACACTTTTTCAAACACTATTTTGTACACTATTTTCACCAATATATATGTTTCTATCAACCTTTTACTACTACACATAATGTTATGTATTTTTCTATGCACTTTTTTTAAAGGAACCTCAAAGTAATACTCAGAAAAGTCCACATATCCCAGAATAGCTGCCTTTCATTTGAATACTTGGGTTTATGTTATATCAATTAGGTAAGTTCAAAATTGCAATTTTATTGCATACTCCTTTTAGAAAAGATCTTTCTCTGCTTACAATCCCTCCGTGGTGATCAGGAAAAAAAATATAGGCTATATTGACCTGCTTTAAAGAAAGTCTCCTTCTTGACATAGATGGAGTGTTGTCCATCAGAAATCCCTTGAGATGAATAGAGCCACAGAGGGCAGGATATCCTCCCCTTCAATGGCCTGTCTCCCAGCACATTCACTTCCTGTTTGGGCTGCCCCTGCAAATGTGACATGTGCAGCCCTCTCCCATTCCCACATCCCCAATATAATTTATGTTTCTAGCAATCCAAACCGATGCATAGAATTAAAACTAAGATGAATTAGTTCAGAATTTTAACGATGTTTTAACGATGTTTTCTCTCTCTCTCTATTTCATTACCTAACTTATTGTTAGCTACTTCATGATTCCAAGTTAAGGAAGACATGGAGTCAGATGCATTTCCCCCCCCCAGATTTTCAAGATTTACTTTGGCATCTTTAGCTGGAAGGGTAAAAGGCAGCAGGGAAAAGAAAAGTCACTCATGGCAACCTAAGACTATGCAGAAATGCTATATGTGTGGGTAGACGGCGCTGGGCTAAATGAACTGAAAGCAAGACAACTTGAGAGCAAACTCTCTCAAAGAAGATTGTCTATTATATTAGCCTGAAGTCCGACTCTCTGTGAAGTGGCTTGCAAAATGCTAATTTGTGGCAATGTGAAGATGGGTCTTTTAGCGTCTTCTGTATGGAATGACCCACTCTTCTGTGACCTATAAGGGGCCTAACACCTGAGCCTCTTAGATGAGCCAGTTTGATGTAGTGGTTAAGGTGACAATGAGTTGGAGTCCCCCTTTAGACATTGAAGCTGGGTGGGTGACTTTGGACCTGCTACTCCTCTTTGAGGGGTCCTTGGTACTCTCTGAGCTTGTCTGTTTCTTGCTCTTTTTTTGAGTAAGTTTTATTACTCAAATTAGGTAATATCATTTTATGATAGTATCTTATGATTAATAATTGTAACTATGATTTATGATCTATGACTTATCACTTTATGACTTATCTTTTATGTACACTGAGAGAGTATGCACCAAGACAAATTCCTTGTGTGTCCAATCACACTTGGCCAATAAAGAATTCTATTCTATTCTGTTCTGTTCTGTTCTATTCTTTGTTGTTTGGTTGAGAGTTTATGTACCAGAGACAAATTCCTTGTATGTCAAATCATACTTGTCCAAGAACAGAATTCAGTTCTGTTCCATTCCATTCTACTATGTTCTGTTCCTAAGTCATCATGGGAAAAAGAGGAGGAAGAAGGAAGATTAGGTATTTTCATTGCCTTTAGATATTTATAAATTAATAAAAGTGAGACTTTAAAATCTACAAACACTTAATATAGGTATGAATATATTAGTCTTCCCTAGCCACAAGCTTTCCCTATTATTTTGTTTCTTTAAGTGGATTGTTTTATTCTGCTTATTCCGGTTCCCCTTCCCTCCCACCTATTTTACATTTTACAATTGTAAATTGCTTCGGGATTTTATAATATAAATACATTTATAAAATAAGAATGATAATGATTAACAGTATTAAAATGTTACTCTGAAGACAAGGCAGGCAGCATTTTTTGGAACATGTTCAATATCTCTTACAATTATGCAAGTGAAGAGGAAGAATGATTTTTAAAGGAAGAAGTTTGTTTTTTCAGGTTATCTTTCAAGAGTGTAGTCAGTGTTAATTCACCTCATAGGAGCCAATCTGACACACTTTAAAAGCATTAACGGCCTTTTATTGGCAAAAGATTATTTGGTTAGTTCCAACAATACTGAACTCATGAATCAGCCCACTTAAAAATGTATTCTGCATCAATAAAACAAACATTATCTAGGAAAACACGTATATGGTTAATTTATTTTTATGTGACAGATAGATTATGGGGAGATCAACAAAAGTTTGCATTGGGGCATTATTATTTTTGTTTGATTTTTAAACTCTTGGGTAATCATGAGAAAGGGATAACAATTCAAAGCAAATCCAGTAGACTTCATAGTAGTGGAATAGCTCAACATAAGGAATTTACATTACAATAATTAGAAAACCATTCAGAACATTTGAGACCAGATTTGGTATTGGTCCAGATTCATCTTTCCACACCTGCCTTTCCCCCACTCCCCTTTGGGTAACCTATATTGTCCAAGAATGCTATAAAAACTATTGATAAGCAGCCTTAATATCTATTTTCAGAACCAGCAATAAGAAGAACTTATTTGCAACCAGAAAAAGGTGTCACATGGAGATAATTTTGCCATTCCTAGTTCTTAATAAAGATCCTGAAATACCTTTGTATCTCATTGTACACATGTAGGAGTTTGTAGGGATTCTTTATCGGAAAGACTAGTTACAGGTAGTCTTCAATTTACAACCAGAATTAAGCCCAAAATTCCTGTTGTCAGACATTTGTTAAGTGAGTTTTGCCCCCATTTTATGACCTTTCTTGCCGCTGTTGTTAAGTGGATCACTGCAGCAGATAAGTTAGTAACATGGTTCTTAAGTGAATCTTGCTTCCCCATTGACTTTGCTTGTCAGAAGGTCACAAAAGGTGATCACGTGTCCTTGGGACACAACCACGGTCATAAATATGAACCAGTTGCCAGGCATCTGAATTCTGATCATGGGATCATGGGGATGTTGCAAAGGTCGTAACTGTGAAAAATGGTCATAAGTCACTTTTTTCAGTGCCCTTGTAACTTTGAACGGTCACTAAATGAACTGTTGTACGTCGAGGACTACTTGTATTATAAAGGAAAGAACAGAAGGGAAAACAAAGACCTTGAAGTTGCCCATCATCTGTTAGCACTGTACATAATAAAATAAAGTAGACCCAGGGGTCAACTGGTCAGCTTTTTTACAATCTTATAACTCCTTTCTTACATGTGAAAGGAGATATAATTCTATTTATAATTATGTCTAAATTTGCACATACATATACATGAGAATATCTATGGTATGCAATTACTCTTGGATTTTCTTGGTGATATTGTACCTTTGGTGATATCTAATGGGACTGTAATGTTCATCACCCTTAATTGTTATAGTGTTGTCTATAACACTGGGCTGAATCTGATTCTGGGTTTTTTATTATTTTATATTTTAAACTGGTTTTAATTAGGATTTTAATCTGTTATTGTGTGTTTTTTAACTTCTGTTCGCCGCCCTGAGTCCTTCAGAAGGGCGGCATATAAATTTGTGTAAATAAATAAATAAATAAATAAAATAAACAGCTGGGTCAGAAACATTCTACATCTGATCAGAAATGGAGCATTTGCCATCGTTATTTAGAAGCAATTTATATCTGTATGTCATCACATTTTTACTATTATATCACTACAAAAACCCTATCCCTCATTCAGTCTGAATATAATTCAAATAAACAGCAAGAACAGAGCCTTAGAGGCGAATTTTAAATATCAGATATATGTATTTAGCCAGCAGTAGTTGAATGGTTTTAGATTATTTAAAGTGCAGAACTAGCATTTCTGAAATTAAGTCTAAAAAACTGCTGTCTAGCATAGATCAGATGCTAGTATTGGATTTGTCTGTTGCTGTTAAGTCAGGTAGCCATCGACTTACAACCACAAAATGTTTGCTGTTAAGAAAGACACTTGTTGAGTTTTGCCCAATTTTACGACCTTTCTTGCCACAGTTGTTAAGTGAATCGCTAAAGTTTTTAAGTTAGTAACATGGTTGTTAAATGAATGTGGTTTTCCCATTGACTTTGTCATAGAGTCACAAAAGATGATCAAAAGACATTGCCACTGATATGAGCCAGTTGCCAAGCATCCAAATTTTGGTCACATGACCATTTGGATGCTGCAATGGTTGTACATGTGAAAAATGGCCATAAGTCACTTCTTCCAGTGCTATTCTAACTTTGAGTGGTCACTAAATGAATGGTTGTAAGTTGAAGACTATCTGTATTCTTTTTGAAGAGGAAAAGTCTATCACATGTTTTCCAATTTTTCTTGCTTGCTTCACTTAACATTCTCACTGTCTCCCCTGGTTCCATCAGAAGAAGAACTCAGTTAAAAAGAAGTCATTGAGAAGATCAATAAGAAACATAAATACGTTGACATATCTCTGCAATTCGCCTCCCGCTCTCTGCTCCAAATGGTACCAAATCTCCACGCTTTTCAACCAGAGACCTTTTGTCTCTTCTACCTAAACTTGGAAGTCAGAAACTCAGGGGTGGGATTCAGCCGGTTTGGACTGGTTTGGGCGAACCGTTAGCTCCGACGATCAGCTGGGTTCACCTGCCCGCCCCTGCACTATACCGACCTATATTTTCTTTGTTTGAAGCCCAGCTGATAGATGCGGCAGAGCAGATTGCTATGCCTCAGCTGTTTTACTCACCAGGGCTACAGTAGAAGGTAAGTTTTAGAGCCGTTGTTAAACATACTGCACACGTGCTAAGCGTGTATTTGGCATGCATGTGCAGCGAACTGGTTGTTACCCCTGTAAGTTTTAGAGCTGTTTTTAAATGCAGTGCACGTGCCCAGACCGCTTGTTTAGCATGCGTGCTCAGCAAACTGGTTGTTACACCGGTTGAATCCCACCACTGCGAGAATCTGAATATGAGGTCTCCTGTATGCAGATAAGCTTTTCTGTCACAAAGTAGATAGATATCAAGGGGTAAGCTTCTAAGTGAGAAAGAATGATTAAAATATGTCATTTTATTTCTCTTCCTTCCAGAGAACTCAGCATTCATCTTAGAAGGCCCTTATGATTTGCCAGGCACATGATGAGAGGTTCCAAGCTCTGTGGGCTAAATGACTCAACCACATACTGTATGTTTAAAAGATTATCTCTCCAATTTGCAGATTTTCCTGACACAAATCACAATGACAGCAACTGGAAACTTGAGGGTGTCAAGGGTATTTTGATCTTGCTGGCATTTAAATTACAGATACTCATGAGCACATAAGAATTTGGATGTTGGAGGGACATACTTTTTAATTTTGGCTACATGAGGCATTTATTAACAATTGGACAACATATGAATAAAGTAATTTGTCCAAGGAATTATATAAGTCCTTGATTCGGGGCCATAAATCCAATGCATGCTGTTCCTTCAAAATATGTCCAATAAATTAAAGTTAAAAACTTGATTTTTAAGCAATTAATTACATCCAGAGCATGGTATTCCTTAAATTGAACAAAACATATAAATTTTAATTCATGGAAAATTAGTACTCTCAAAATTTTAAGTGACTTTAATGAGAGCCTCAGTTCCCAGTTTTTAAGTGATGATTAAAATAAAGCAAAGATCAGTTTGTTAGGACCTAATTTCACATTCAAAAAAAGCACGTGATAGCATTCAAGGAAATGAAACCATTTCAGAATTCAGAATGATTTTATGATTGACTGATTTATCACAGTGTGAAGAAATCCTCCACTGAATATTCTCTCAATTATGTTTTCTGGGGTCTGGTGTTTTTGGATGGAGAAAATTAATCAAGTAGGTCTTTTGCTCAAAGCAGAATACTTCCTTTTCCTGAATGCATAAATAATATTTTCCTACACCAGAGACTTAAACTCAGTACATGCAGTTGTGTTTGCTGCTTCCAAAATATTAATCCTGTGCTACCATTTTTTATTTCCACAGTGCATGGGTTCGATGCAAAATGAAGCACGACAAATGTGCACATCTGACCTTCTGTTTTGGCCTAAAGCCCAACTAATCTTGCAGGATTTGTGTGAATAAAGAGAGGGTTTGGGGATGGTGTGGTGAAATAAAAAGGCAATTAAAAAAGTAAATATACTTTTGGATGGAATGCCAGATAAGTCATAGCTGGGGGATGGATGGAATGCCAGATGAGCCACAACTGGATGGAATGCCAGATGAGCATTCAAACATTGGGTGTTTGTCTATTCAGTAGAGTAGAAGTTGTGTCACATTTAATGACAGTTTTTAAAAGAAATCCTTCAGAAAACATGGAAATGAAACCAACTAGCCAGCCAGGGATCAACATCAGTCATTCCAATTAAATGGCACAGATATAGTTGAAAGAGAAGCCAGATTATCAGTGAGGTAGATACTCGTATAATGTTATTCCAGAGGTTGCTGAGGTGAGTCTGTAAGATACAATCAGTGCTTCTGATCCCTTGGAATGTCTTTTATGAGCCTCCAAAGAGGATTAACTTAATGGAGGTCTATGTTTTTTCCTGATATTTTAGCACATGACCTCCTTTAAACAGTTTGTGTAAATTACATTTTAAATACTGTTGAACAATCCTTCATGCATTATTCACTCTAGTGCACTTTGAGGGGAGAACAGAGCATGCGTTTTAGATCATTTTTATGCAGAAATATTCAAAATTCAAAAGGATTCACAAATTAGGCACCGCTGTATGTCATGAGTTTTCATTTTTATCAGATTTAAGTTAAGTTTTAATGGCTGGGTTGGGTTTGAATCGAATAAAAGAAATAAAGATTTGAAAGGGACATCTAGGCCTTTCCTGTCCTGGCAGCCTCCAGGGATAGTAGGAATTGGAACTTCGATAACTCCTAAAGACTAGGATAACTATCACATGCAATCCAAGTATGTCCATTATAATTAAATACTTCAGGATTACTAATGGAGTACTTGTGGATATCAATGTGCCCACTTCTCTTAAAATACTGCTTCCCCTTCTCAATATTTTTTACCAAGTATCACAAGATTACAAAATCTTGTAAATTTTTATTCTGCCACAAGTTCTCATGAGGCAATAAGGGCCTCACAAAATCTCACATGAAAACATAGAGCTGGACAAGTTTATTTATTTATTTGTAAAATTTATTGGCTGTCCATTTTACCTCAGGATAACTCTGAGCGGCTTGTGGAATCCTCTTCTACTGACCAAGTATAAAGTTAGAAGCCGGGACAACATTATTTTTTGATTCCCACTTTGTATACATTTAGACGAGCTATTTAAATTCTTCTCTGCAGGCTGTTATAACTACAAGCTTAGCTTCATATCAGTTTAACCAACATAGCGTGTTTCAAAGAAATTTGGGAATTGCATTCTGGTGAGTGTGTTGACTGCTCCCCAAGTCCATCTTTGGAAAGTTAATGACTACTGAGTACATTTGGTCCATCTTTTCCTCTTTGGAGTTCTCTGTAATTGATTTCAATGTGGGAATTCATGACGAAGGCAGTGCTAGACTTGTAAAAAGATATTGACTCTCCAAGTGCATATCCTATGTCACTGACTAAGCCAGGAACTGCTTTCCAAACTGCTCAAAATACAGTGGAGCCAATAACCACATTCCACTCTTAGCCCTATATCTTATTACGAGTCTGATGAAAGCTGTAAGGATGTTGTCAAGCTGATTTCCCCCAGTTTTCCCCAACCTGGAGCTGTCTAAATGTTTTGAAGGCTCTGGCATTACAGTAGGCTGCCAGCAGGCTACCAAATTAAGTTAAAGGCATTTGCCATGATATGCAAATTCTGGTATAAGCTTAAAACCCGGATTTCTGATAAAGCATCTCCTTAATTTTCAATATAATACCATGAGGGGAAAAATCTTATTAATGATGATATACTCCCCAGAGTCTGAAATTCAAAACACAAGTTCCGTAATTCTAGAATTCTCTCCCTGTTTAGTTATAAATCGTTGTTGAGCTTTGGATATTTTTAATGGAGACTAAGATGTATATGTTTACTTAGTTTTTGTTAAGCAAGAGTTTATGTTCTGGTTTGATCATATTGTATCATAGCATTTTAAGGAATTTATGGCATTGAATATATGTTCTTTTCAAAGGGTTTTTTTCTCTGCATTATTTGTTTGTAAATTATAATTGCTTTTTAATTTACTTAAATTGTTCTATAAAACAAAAACAATCCCCCCCCCCCCTTTGGATTACTTTTAAACCATGAAAAATTGTATCTAACAAACAACGAAACAAACATAATTGCGATTCCTAGCCAGAAAATCTACCAGTCAAGCAACAGAACGAAACAAATTGAATTTTGTTTTTGTTTACTTAGGACCACACTTTTCTTTTACAATTTTCCTCTTTTTATTTGGAAATATTTGCAGCAGTTCCTATATAAATATATGTAAATGGCTTTCTTGCTTGTATTTTCTTCCATGACAATTTACCATGAAATCAGTTATACTAGTCTGTAAAAGAAATACTTGTCCTGATAAAGTAAGAGGGCTAGTTATTTAAAATAATTCTGTGCTACTTCAAAGCAGTTTACAACGTTTACATTTTTTTTGGACAATATAGTACAATGCAGGAGCATTGACTAGAAGCCATATAAATATAGAAGAGTGATGAAAAATAGAAGAGTGATGAAAACAGTGGCTACCAAAGTTTTAAAATGGAAAGTTTTGTTTTTGTCATCTAATAGTTGCATCTTCAAGAAAAGCCAAAATAGGAAGGATGTCCCAAAGGTGCTTTAAAAAAAGCAATTGGACTTACTTGATTTTTCTTGAAGACATTTCACTTCTCATCCAAGAAGCTTCCTCAGGTCTAACTAAATGGTGGGGAATGGAAGGATTTATACACTCTGTAGTCAGCCAATATATGGCTGGTTCATGAATTCTAGGAGTTGAAGTCCACAGGTCATAAAGAGGCTGTCCACCCCTGATGTAGACTCTCTATATTGCATAGAAAAGGAATGACGATTAAGCTACAAACCGAAAATATGAAACAGGCCATGTATAGGGGAAGGGTGAAAAAAGTAGGGTGACCACACAATTGAAGCTGCATTTCTCTTCTACATAGGGGGTTAATCATTTGGACTTTTTTTTACTCCTCTTTGACAGTGCCCTGATATAAAGGAAAATTGAATGGATTACATGGAATGAGACTAAGAAAGCTTGGTTGGTTAGAGTCAATGAGAACTTCAAAAAGAACAATGCAAATAGTTTAAAAAATAAAAAGTCATTTACAGCTAGTCCTCAAGTTATGGCCATAGTTAAGCCCAGAATTATGGTTGTAAATCAGGTCGATTATTAAAAGAATCACTACATGACCATGACTGATTTTATGACCTTGGTTGCAGTGGTCATTAAGTAAATACCACACTTGTTAAGCAAACATGTTAAATAAATGCTGTGGTCATTAAACAAATCCATTTTCACCAATCAGCATTTTTGCCAGAAACCAGAAATAAACTCCAGCTATAAAACAGCATTTTGGTGTGGTAAAAGCAAGCAAGGCTTGCAAGGATAGGAAAGTATTATGAATGATGCTGCTGAAAACTAATATTCCCTATATTTCCCCTTCTTTTTCTTATCTCATGCTTTTAATTTTCTTTGGCTTACTATCTCTTACTCCTTTTCTGAGCTCTAAACAACATTCCAAAGGGGAATAGTATAATGGATATGGATGAATGTATTAAGATACATTCATCTTAAAAATATGGTATGTATTTTAATATATTTTAATTCATATCCATTTCTTTTGCAATTCAGCCTTGTTGTATACAGGTTTTTTTAACAGAATAACAGAGTTGGAAGAGACCTTAGAGGTCTTCTAGTCCAACCCCCTGCTCAGGCAGGAAACCCTATAATATTTCAAACAAATGGTTGTCCAATCTCTTTTAAAAACCTCCAGTGATGGAGTACCCACAGCTCCTGGAGGCAAGTCATTTCACTGATTAATTGTTCTAACTGTTAGGAAATTTCTCCTTCATTCTAGATTGGTTCTCTCCATAATTAGTTTCCACCCATTGCTTCTAGTCCTGCCTTCTGGAGCTTTGGAGAATAGCTTGGCCCCCTCTTCTGTGGAGCAGCCCCTGAGATATTGGAACACTGCTATCATGTCACCCCTAATCCTTCTTTTCATTAAACTGGACATACCCAATTCCTGCAACCATTCTTCATATGCTTTAGTCTCCAGTCTCCTAATCATCTTTGAAAGCTCTTCTCTAACGCTTGTACTTCTTTTTAGTAATACAACTTTTTTTGTGTGCACTTTTAAAGCCATTTCAAAAAATACATCGGATCCCACACAGGATTAGAAAAATATTAAACATATAGCTGCAGAAAAATCTGAAAATAAGTTTAAGCATTTGCAGAGAGTTTGAAACAATTTTTATTTCTGTTTTTCCAATTTGATGCAGAATTGGATTTCATGTTTATGATTCTTAGGCAAGATGATTTCTGACTATACTGGCTAGCTATGACATTCCAATTTCATGGAAGATACCAAGTTTGGAAAGCCAGTTTAGAACTTCGAATCACACTGGCAGTCATCCTGGATCCATAAAATTGACCATTCAGGAACAGGAATGACCACTGATATACAAGTAGTCCTCAACTTACGACTACAGCAAAGACCAGAATTTCCGATGTTAAGCAAGGTCTTTAAATGAGCCGCATCAGATTTTATGATCTTTTTTGCCATGATGTTAAAAAAAAAATCATTGCAATTGTTACGTGAATCATGCAGTCATTAAGTGACTCTGAGTTCCCCTGTTGACTTTGATTGTTGTCAGCTGAGAAGGTTGCAACTGGTGTTCACATGACCCTGGGGTACTGCAACCATTGCAAATATATACCAGTTGCCTAGCACCTGACTTTTTTAAAATCATATGATTGTGGGGATGATACAACAGATGTACGAGTGAGGAGCAGTCGTAGCTTCCTTGTTTCACTCCTTCAAATGGGTTACTCACAGAGCTCCGGACGGCGCCCGATCTCCGCTCTTTCTGTCGTGACCTAAAGACTTTTTTTAAAAAAAATCTATTTATATCCCACCCTTCTCCGGAGACTCAGGGCGGCTTACAGTTTCAAGCACAACTCAAGTGCTCAGCAAATTCCTTCATTCCTTGTA
>JANHFM010001204.1:379194-389433 GCA_032468115.1 Grayia smithii
ACATTTTGGTTAATATGAATACACTAATTATTCTTGCAACCCTTTTGAAAAGGGTCATCCTCATGATGTGATTTTTTTAAAAAAAATGTAATTACAGTAATTGGATACTTAATCTAATTAAAACTGGCTTTATCTTTAATGGGTATTTTTCCATAATTATAAAATGTACTTGAAAAAAATTCTAATAAAAAAAATAAAAAATAAAATAAAATAATATGAAAGATAAAGGGATGGGTGTACATTCATCCATTAATCATAATCAAAATGATTCAGTGAATTTGAACCATCTTAAGTTTCCTTACAGAGGACTTCTTTTTCATAAACAGTTAAAAAAAATGAATGTTCCTGCTTCGAACAGGTAAGCAATTAAAATTATTAACCATAGTCAAATTCAGAGCATTGCCAACTCCAAACAAAAGTAAAGTCCAGACAAGTCTAAACTTGTAGCTTTTGATTAAATCTTTTTTAAAGTCCTAAATAAGCAGAGTATCTGATGAAATATGCAGAGAGTTTGAACGTGCCACAGCTGATAGAAAAATGTGTGTGTATCTTGCACCTAAGCAAAAATTCCTTTCTTATATTATTCTCAAAAGGCAAAATTAAGAACTGAAATAGCCTTTTCTTGGAAACCGTTCACTTTTTCTGATTACCGTTGGTCTCTTTCAAAATGTCTTCCTCCTTTGTAGTAAAAATGGAGGCAATTTCAAAAGTATTCAAAAGACTTCAACGGATAATTAGGACTGCAGAAAAAATAACTGCAACCAGCCTGCCTTCCATTGAGGATCTGTATACTGCACGAGGCACAAAGAGGGCTGTGAAAATATCTACAGACCCCACTGGACATGAATTGTTTCAAATTCTTCACTCAAGACAACGCTACAGAACATTGCACGCCAAAACAACCAGACACAAGGACAGTTTACCTCTCATGCCATCACTCTGCCAAGCAACTAATTTCCACAACAGTGTCTTATGCCCTGGGATGTCAAACCAGCTAGTAGGGCTGTATTACTATTATCCTTCTCATCTTTCCTATTACCTATTTCCTTAGCTTCTTATGACTATAACTGTGTTGCTTGTATCTCATGATTTATGTTGATTGCTTCTATTTAGTATCCTGTTATGATTTGTGTTGATTATTTAGTATCCTATGACTATCATTGAGTGTTGCATTTTATGATTATTGTATTTTATGATTATGATCATGATTTATCACTTGTTGCTTATGCACTAAAGACAAATTCCTTGTGTGTCCAATCCCACTTGGCCAATAGAATTCTATTGTTCTAAAAACAACATTTTTAAAAATTTCAAGTGAGGCCAAACATATCCTTTTAGAATTTGGGATGCAGGTACATTTAATATTACTCTGCCTTTTATCCAGAGTGAAATTCAAGATGAAATAGGAGGCTTTTTCTTCCAGCTTTTTAAAAGCCAGAATTTACTTTTGTTGTGTGCAGGATATAACATAGGTAGTTCTCGCCTTAGAACCACAATGGAGTTCAAAATTTCCATTACTAAGCAAGAAAGTTGTTAAGTGAATTTGCCCCATTTTATGACTATTCTTACCCCAGTTGTTAAATGAATCAATCCAGTTATTAAGTTAATAACATGGTTGTTAAGTGAATCTGGCTTCATTTAACTTTGCTTGTCAAAATGTCACAAAAGATTATCACATGATCCTGGAGCACTGCAGCCATCATAAATACATGCCAGTTGCCACGGGTCTGAATTTTGATTACATGACCATGGAGATGCTGCAACAGTCGTTAAGTGAAAAACACAATCATAAGACACTATTTCTCAGTGTTGTTGCACCTTCGAACACTCACTAAACAAATGGTTGTAAGTCAAAAACTACTTGTAATGAATATACAAGTGCAGTATTTCACAAATATTTTTGACTCAGGAATACTTTATATACTTAAAACAGATTGAAGCCCTGTGAAGGGATTCAAATAGCTTTTGTTTTTGTGAATTACCAGCAGTCCTTGACTCATAACCATTTCAGAGGTGATATTCAGCGGGTTCTGACCAGTTCTGAAGAACCGGTAGTGGAAATTTTGAGTAGTTTGGAGAACTGGTAAATACCACCTCTGACTGGCCCCACCCTCATCTATTCTCTGCCTCCCGAGTCACGGCTGATCGGGAGGAAATGGGGATTTTGAAGTAACCTTCCCCTGGAGTGGGGTGGGAATGGAGATTTTACGGTATCCTTCCCCTGCCATGCCCACCAAGCAATGCCCATCAAGCTATGCCACGCTCACCAAGCCACAGAACCGATAGTATAAAATTTTGAATCCCACCACATATGTCAATCTCCAAGTAGTTTTACTGAAGAGAGCCAGTTTGGTGTAACAGTTAAGGCATCTAAAACTGGGAGACCATGAATTCTAGTTCCACCTTGGACCTGAAGCCAGCTGAGTGACTTTGGCCAAGCTGAGTGAGTTCTAGTCCTGCCTTAGGCATAAAAGCTGGCTGGGTGACTTTGGGCCAGTCTCTTTTTCTCAGCCCTAAGAAGGAGACAATGACAAACCTTTTCTGAAAAATCTTGCCAAGAAAACTGTGGAGACTTGTCCAGTCAGTCTCTGAGAATAGGACATGATTGAACCGAAGCAGGGGAGAGAGGGGGACAATCTTATTCAAAGTTAGCCTTATTCTTTGGGATCTTTTCTCCCTGGACAAATCTGTGAGAGACCCCAATCAGGATGTCCAATTGTTAACCCATTCACCCCATCTGGCAACATGCCATCTACATGCCATCTTAATTTTGCAGTCAATCACACTGCCCACTTGAAAAATGAAGACGCAAGGCACTTGCCAGAGGGGAATAGAGTGTTTTGGATTGCTCCTCATCTATTATTTTAGAAAGTAAAATGAATAGAAGTTTTGCAGGTCTCAGACATTAAAGAGACTATTTTATATCAGTTTGGGAGCACTTGTCAGCTTTGATTTATTAAGTCAGGCTCCCAACCCTGCTACAAGTCTTGGTGTTAGCAGGCTTTTGGTAATGAACAGACCTCACAGCTGAATGCGTTGTGATTAGCCATCTCAACTATATGTTTTTAAATAAAGGCATCACGGTTGTGGAGGGCAGTATTCTTTTTCTTCTCTTGAATGATTTCATTTATCATCCCTTCATCCAGGTTTCTGATGGCATCATTGCCCTTCAGATTGTTTTCTTGCAGCCATAACAATCCAGGTGAAAGGGAAGGATCTCTTAAGGACTGCCTTTCACAATTCATTTCCAGTCTACCTGTGGCATGCCATTGAGGGCAAAGAGAGATAAGGAGAATCATTCTAAAACTATTCTGAAGATACTCCATCAACCAGGTGATGTCTTCAGGTATGGCATTATAGGCAGTGCTCAACTTAATGACTGTTTGTTTAATGACTGTTTGAAGTTGTGACAACACTGACAAAAGTGACTCACAACCAGTCTTTGAACCACAGCAGCATCTCTGTAGTCACAGGATTAAAAATTAGATACTTGGGCAACTGCCCTGTATTTATGACAGTAACAGCATCCCAGGGACACATGTCTGCCATTTGTGACCTTTCAAGGGAGCTTCCAACAAGCCAAGTCACTAGGAGAAGCCACATCCATTTAAGGTGATTTGCTTAATGGCCACAGCGGCTCACTCAATGACCATTCCCTCCACCATCACCATAGTATATGTTTACTATATAATTTTCAAATGCTTCAAGTTATTTATTTGCAACATTGAGGGATAATCCCTACAATGGCTCTACTGTCAGGGTTCCAGCAAGCCTTCGTTGAATGAAAACTCCTCATCAATCATGGTTCAAAGTCCGTTTTATTCAAACAAGTAGCTGGCACATCCCCATGAATCCCAAAACTGAAAGTCCTCGGGATTTCTCCCTACCATCTCACTCTCCCCTCTCTCTTCCACTGGTCACGAGCCCCAATCATGTCTCCTCCATTGTTGCGCCCTCCTCCTTCACTTGTTGATGGGACGAGACCTTCCACTCATTACATAACCTTATTATGACTATCACCTCCCCCCCCTCCTTTTCCCACAGTGTAGAATTGGCAGCTTGGAACCTAACTAATAATGTTTCCAAGGCTGACATCTATTACACTATAACCGGGTGATCCAACTTTAGTATAAATCAGGATGGAGACCCAGCCTTTCAGTCCCCTATTCTGATGACTCAAATGTTCAAATAGCAATAGCTCTTAAGACTTATATACCGCTTCACAGTGCTTTACAGCCCATGCTAAGGGGGTTACAAAGTCTGCCTATTGCCCCCAACAATCCGGCTCCTCATTTTACCCACCTCGGAAGGATGGAAGGCTGAGTCAACCTTGAGCCTGGTGAGATTTGAACTGCCATATTGCAGTCAGCCAGCAGTCAGCAGAAAGAGCCTGCAGTGCTGCATTCTAACCACTGCGCCACCATGGCTCTTAATAGAAGAAATTCACAGGACCAATGGAAAAGAAAGGGGGAACAAGTGCAATTACATATAGTATAGTCCTGAGTTAGAACATTTGAAATATTACACAGGAAACCACACTTAAACTGAGCGCACCACAGCTTCTGTAGTGCAAGACCCTTTGTACACATCTGACATTCTTTCATTGTTGTATGTGGTGTTAATTTCATCGCCTTCGTCTGGATGCAATACAGCGAACTTTGGGTTGTCATAACTCAAAAATCTCCCTCAACCTTATTGTGGTTACCAGTCTCAACATTAATATAACCTTTGGCAGAAACACAGTATGTGGCTTTCTGGGTTTCATTGTTGGTTTCCAAAATTGTTCAGTAAGGAGACAAACATCCTCTAATGCAGGGGTCTCCAAACTTGGCAACGTTAAGACTTGTGGACTTCAACTCCCAGAATTCCTCAGCCAGCTTTCCCAAGGTTGGAGACTCCTGCTCTAATGTATATTACGACATGGAAGAAGAGGAGACTGAAAAACAAAGGGATGGTAATGGTACATTAGAGACCACAAAACTAGAAAGCCAGGATGGATAAATCTCATTTCTAAATGGAGATTTTTGACAGCTTTGTATAGGAATGCAGCTACTGATACATAAATCTTCCAGTTCTGTTGCTTTTCCCATGGACAAAATAGAGCAGGGTAGCAAAAGGTTTACAATAAATTCTTCACATTATAAAGAGACCTGCCTCTCATTTACAGAATTGCCTAATCATCTTAATCTTCTTAATCTTAATCGTTCCTATCACCCATCTCCTCCCACTGTGTGACTAACTTTGTTGCTTGTATTCTTATGATTTATATTGACTGTTTCCTAGTATGATTTGATTGCTTATTTGTAACCTATGACTATCATTAAGTGTTGTACCTTATGATTCCTAACGAATATATCTTTTCTTTTTATGTACACTGGGAGTTTATGCACCAAAGACAAATTCCTTGTGTGTCCAATCACACTTGGCCAATAAAGAATTCTAATCTAATCTAATTTAATGTAATCCTTGCAGAAATACTAATTAGAAATCAAAGATAGTGGGAAACACTGCAATAATAAAGTTATAAATCATTTTTGTAAAAAATGTATCTTTTACAAATAGGTTCTTCGGAATTTTTAAGCATTTTTCATTCAAATGAATAAAAGCAAATTTGCTGTAGGAATTCTTTTAAAAGAGAAGTGGAGGTGGTCAAAGGACATATGTGAATATCCTATTTGCAAGGAAAAAATACCCTATTTTTTTCCTTGCAAGTTATCTCCAGCTATCTGCAGTTTCTCAGATTCCCATAATATCCCAATGGAAGATTTCAGGAAGAAACTTCTTCCATAAATAGCAACACTGTGAACCCAGGGAGAGTTCATCCACTGGCTTATTATAGGAGAACCATCTTCTTCCTTTGGATAAACATTGACCCATTTTTTCAGAGATTTTGAAAGACTATTACCGTATTTTTTTGGAGTATAAGACACACCTTTTTCCCCCCAAAAAGGTGAAAACCTGGGTGCGTCTTATATTCCGAATGTAGCCCTGCCCAGCCTCTCAAACAGAGTTTTCAGAGGCTGAAAAAAGCCTCTGAAAGAAGCTTCAGAAAAAAAGCCTCTGAAACAGGGGTGAAATCCTCCCAGTTCAGACCGGCTTGGGTGATCCGCTAGCGATAGTGGAGAACCGGTAGCGATGGTGGCGCCAGGCTCTGCCCACCAGCCCAGGTGTCCTTACTTCCTGCTCTTAAAAGTAAAAAAAAAAAAAGGCTCCCACAATCGCGCAGCTCAGCTGTGATTGTCAGAACCTTTTTTTTTTTTTACTTTTAAAAGCATTTTTACAGTCTATTTGGCCAATAGGCTGTAAAACAAAGCTTTTAAAAGTAGTAAAAAAAAAGGCTCTGACGATCAGCTGTGCTGTTGGAGCCTTTTTTTAATTTTAAAAGCATTTTTAACTGCTTATTTGGCAGAATAGGCTGTAAAAATGCTTTTAAAAGTAAAAAAAAAGTCTGACAATCAGGCAACTCAGCTGTGATTGTCAGAGCCTTTCTTTTAACTTTTAAAAGCATTTGTTTACAGCCTATTCTGTTGAATAGGCTGTAAAAAAAGGCTTTAAAAAGTTAAAAAAAAAAAGTTGGCCATGCCCACTTAGTCACATTACCCCACCCCCACCAAGCCACACCCACAGAACTGGTAGTAACACATTTTAGATTTCACCACTGCTCTGAAACGAAGCTTGAGAAAAAAAGCCTCCAAAACAGCTTCAGAAAAAAAGCCTCAGAAACAAAGCTTCAGAAGAAAACTTTGTTTCAGAGGCTTTTTTACTGAAGCTGTGTTTCAGAGGCTTTTAGAGGCAGAAAAAAAGTTTTTTGCAATTCAAGAAGCTGAAGAATAGCAATAGCACTTAGACTTATACTACCGCTTCACAGTATTTACAGCCCTCTCTAAGCATTTTACAGAGTCAGCATGTTGCCCCCAACAATCTGGCTCCTCATTTTACCCATCTCGGAAGGATGGAAGGCTGGAAGGCTGAGTCAACCTTGAGCTTGGTGAGATTCGAACTGCCAAATTGCAGGCAGTAGTCAATCAGCAGAAGTAGCCTGAAATGAAGTGAAGAACTGAAGAAGCTTCTTGGATGAGAAGTGAAACATTTTAAAAGAAAAAAAAACCCAAGAAAGTCCAGTTGCCTTTGGGAAAAAGCACCTTTGGGACAACCATGACCTGGATGATTGAGAATCTCCATAGATCTCCCTGTCCAATTCAAAGGGCCTGAATGTGGAATTCTAACAAGTAATCCATGCATTTACTCCTTTTCCAACCATTTAAACTGCTTACAGGCATGACCTCCATAATTCTTACAACTAAGATAACCATTACTAATAAGATTGGATGAGGAAAAGGATGAAGCTGATAAATAACTACTTGTCCAAGGCCACCCCATATGTTTTTTGAGAAATGAGGCCTGAACTTGAAATATTGCAGTTCATACCTCTTTTTCTTAACCATGACAAATTGTCCACTCTTATACTGCAAACTGCCAGAGTCATGTTTTCTTGATGTAGCAATAACAGAAACTTTAAAATGTAGTTGGAAAAAGGTACTTGCTAGTAATATATATTAAGACCTGATAATAAAACATAAAAGCTGCTCAACATCTGGATACTTTCTTACAGTGACTCAAAAAGACCACCTTCAAACCCTTGATATTCTATTTCTGTTCCAAGAGGTCAAGATGAGAGGCCAACATAAACCATCGTTCATCTGATGCGATGCTTGAATGATCATTTGGCGAAACTCCTTTATAATAGCTTCGGTCAAAGAAGTGCAAGAGTAGAGGAAGAAAAATAAAAACATTTGGCTTCTTTGGAAAAGAAAATGATGATTTAAGGAAGGTAAAACCCCAAGAAAATATGTCAGGTTCAGTGATCTAGGGCACTACTTCCACATATCAATTCAAGGAGAAGTTCCTCCAAGTAATGACAGACAGACAGCAACAACTGCTGGTTGGATAACATTGCCTATTGTCTGACAGTTTTTTTTATTTTTCAGAGCCAAGTTAGAAAACAAAAGTCTGTTTTGGGGTAAATCAAAAGCAGAAATGCTGGAGACTTTTAATGAAAGATTTGACAAAATGGGGAATGATGGAGTTCACATATGGAGGAGCTCTTGAATTCTTGCCAAATTCTACATAAGTTGCAATTCTCACACCATTGCACATAATGCTAAGTAACTATAGATTTGATTTAGCTTGTGTGTGTTTCTAATAAATATATCTTTAAAAGGTATATAGTATTTGAATCTGAAGTACATCGAAACTCTTCAGCTGCTGGATAACACTCAAAACATCTCTCTCTTTTTTTAAAGGGCAAACCAGAAATGTATTAAATAAGAGCTGTGGGCTGGAATAACCATTTTTTTTTTGGCTTTGATATTAAGATAGTGGAAAAATTCAACTTCCAACTGCTCTGGCTTAAAAAAGTCAGACAAAGCACTACACATATTGGTGGTATTGGGGGCTCATGGCATATTTATTTGTTTATTTAAACAAGTTGTAAATAATTCTAATTCAATCGTCTCTCGGTTCTGCTTCATCTTACTTTACTGGGGTAATGGTATTAGGAAAGCTTAATAATACAGACAGAGTTCATTAAACTTCATTAAGCATGTTTGAATAAACAAAACGTTAAGAACTGAGCCCAAAACCAAAACCAGACTATGGAGCCACACTGCTGCAATCCAAAAGCAGATGCACATTGCTTTTTAATTCTCTTGGAGGGTTTAACTTCCAATGGCAGAACTCCTGATCATATTGGACATTTCTTTATCATGAAGGAATTGGCATTGTTCATAGACGTAATGTATTTGTATCCTATCATTTCTCTCATAAAAAGTAATGTGCTCTGTTTATGGAACTTATTAAATTCTTTTCCACTAAAATCTGGAAAAATAAGTTGGAGACGACAAACCTACCAATAAATTATCTTCTAATGCAACATTAGATTATTCTCTATAGCACACTGAATCTCCAACAAGGCAATCTTTAAACTGGTTTATTGCTCAAAGCAAGCAATAATCCCTTCTGGTGAATATTTTTAAGGTAGTCAAGTGCTCTGAGTATTTCTGAACGTATTTAGAAGAGCAAACAAGAACACTTTTAAAAAACTGTAAAATATCAGAAGCCAGAGATTGAAAAAAAAGATTAACGATCAAACTTCTTGCTTGCTCGCTGCCCCAGACAAAGTACGTACAAATGATCAAAGAGATAGATTATGCTTCAGTACCTTGAGGCAGCAGAAGAAAAGAAAAAAAAACCTGGAGAAAAATCACAAAATACAAAAATCTGCAAATAAAATTAGAACAACTATGTCCAAAGAAAGCAAAGATAGTAACAGACATCTTGGGTGCAATCCCAAAACATCTGGAGCTCCGTTTGTGCACCATTGGCATTGACAAGATCATCGTCAGTCAATTGCAAAAGGCAGTTTTACTTGGAAAAGTAAAATTACATCCTGTGATGAAGTATTTAACACCATCAAACAATGTTTGCCTATCCCAGGACCTTGGGGAGGATTTGATAGGTGGATAAAAACATCAAATCTGATCTAAACACCTGGCTGACTATGTGACAAACCACAATAATACCTATTATTACTACTGGATTATATCACCTGGGAACAATATTTAAATCATCTAAACGGGCAAATCTAGTAAAACAATACAGAGACGAAGTCCTGCGTTAGGATTATTATGCAGGCAAGCTTACAAACAAATTTCACACATTCGTTTCAACATTAAATTTGTGGAATCTGCTCTGTAATTTGCCAGCTGGTATTTTGACAACTGCCACCCCAGCCAATAAAGCAGGGTCTCAGGCTAGAGGAAACACTGCATGTGGTCATTGTTGCAGAGATCCTGTCTCCATCCTCCGAGAATCAGAGACCACATCTGGCAGATCCACAAAAAGTGAAGAGGAAGCAACTTTAAAACAGATGAAAGCTGCTGCTTCTACTTTAAAAGGTTGCTATGGATATTTTTTTTCCCTACCATCCCAAATCTTTAAAGTCATCTCAGTGCAATTGCATTGACTTTTCCAAGAACTTTGGTCTTCTTTAGAAAACTTTAACACAAGGACAACATTATTCAGTAGATGACTGCAAACAAGACATCCTAAAGTAAAACTACAGGCAGTCCTTGACTTATCACCAAAACTGACCCCCAAATTACCATTTGAGAGAGTATGCACCAAGACAAATTCCTTGTGTGTCCAATCACACTTGGCCAATAAAGAATTCTATTCTAT
>JANHFM010001207.1:0-11348 GCA_032468115.1 Grayia smithii
GAGAGAGAGGTCAAAAGGGTTTTGTAGTTCCTGGTGTTTTTTAACAACTGGTTCTCTGCCCTAATGACTGGCTGAGTAGGCGTGGCTAGGGGGGTGTCATGTGACTGGTGGAAGTGAGTGACATCCAGTTGGCCACGCCCATCCAGGTTTTGTGGCTCCTGGTGTTTTGTTTTCTGTGGGAAACGGGTCCAAATGGCTCCGTGAGTAATTAAGGTTGCAGACCCCTGATCTAACCCATACTTTAATGTAGAAGTTCAAACCTGCTAGTGAGGGGCCATGGATGCAATCTCTACTCTTCTGAGAGCATTATCTCAAAACACTGCTAAGGAAGGAGGCAAACCACAGCAACACAGTAGCAATGGCACTTAGACTTACATACATTTTATATACTTATTTACAGCCCTCTCTAAGTGGTTTACAGAGTCAGCATATTGCCCCCAACAATCTGGGTCCTCATCTTACCAACCTCGGAAGGGTGGAAGGCTGAGTCAATACTGAGCCGGTGAGAATCGAACTGCCAAACTGCAGGCAGTCAGCAGGCAGCAGAAATAGCCTGCAGTACTGCATTCTAACCACTGCGCCATCACAGCTCTTAGTCCTTACTCCACTAGTGAGTTGCTCCTGGTTCTGTCTGGTTCTGTCCGGTTCTTAGAACCGGTAGTAAAACCGGCGGGAGGCTCCACCCACCCCGACGTCATCATGGGGCGATCTGTGCATACGCAGAAGAACACGTGCTCCCATTGCGAACCATTAGTAAAGGTAAGTGGAACCCACCCGCCTTACTCCCACAGCCAATCCAGGATACCATGATTGATGGTACCAAAAGTCACTGAGGAATCAAGGAGCACACGGGTGGATACTTCGCATCCATTTGAGTTGAGCAAAGGTCATTGACAAGTATGACCAACACTATCTCCATTTAGTAAAGTGAGTTCATTTGGATCAGGAGTGTCAAACTCGATGTATATAAATAACAATTTTATTTTTATTTTTAAAATACTTTTATTATTGTATGGGTCCATATTACTAGCTGTCTGTGGGTTGGACACACCTGCCATTAAGTATTCATGCTTTCACCTGCCATGAAAGCATATTTTGCTGCAGAGCATAATTCCATTATTTTGTTTAAAAATGAGAATAATATAAAAAATGACTAATGACAGTTGGCAATGACATCCAAATTTTAAAGTATTGGAATTATATTTTACACGTCAAAGCAAGATCATGAAGCATTGATATTCATGAAGCAAGAATGTTCATTGATATGAACCTTCATCTATTAATTATTGCTTATCGTTTATTTTATTTTTTATATATAACTGAATTGGTGGACTAGATTTAAAATGAGGCTATTGTAGCCAGATGAAATCCTCTGGCTATTCCCGCAGCAAGACCATACCTTAACCATTCCTATGATACTGTAAAGTTACTTCACAGTTTTCAAAATATGCTTTATTTTGGTATGTTTCTTTGCAACTGAGTATTAACCCAAAATTGAGATTTCAAAGGAAATTGTTCTATGGAGATCAGGTTAAAGTAATTGTATATAAGAATAAAGAGTGAGATGTGTGGTACCTAAATTTAATAAATAAATAAACACATAAGAATACATGGCTGATATCATATGTATTTATATTTGCATGTAATGTATTACATAAATACATATGATATCAACCATGTATTATACTTGAAGATGCTGGACGATCTATGCTTTGTAGAATCCAGCAAGGTACTAGAACTAGGAGATTTATAGTATTGCAGTCATGACTGCCATTGAAATTAATTCTCAAAACTGCCAGGTTTTGATGATAGGATATTTTCTGGTTTGCTGTTATTGACCAGACAGTAATGAAAATAAGTATCAGAATTGAAATAACAATTAAAAACCCCAACCACTCTTGCCTTGGATGGCCAAATAAAAGCTAGACAATACCTCCAGAAAATTTGAAAAGAAAGCAATAATAAACCACTTCCATGTGTCCGTGTAAATCTCCAAGACCTGAGCTCCGCTTAAACAGACTTCATCCTATTTTGCCAAAAGGTTCTGCTTGAACAGGGGATTGAACTAGAAAACCTCCGAGATCCCTTCTAACCAGAGGTGGGATTCACTTACCTTCCCTACTGGTTCACAAATGTGAGCACATGCGCCATCTCTGTGCATGCACACAGCGTTCCGCGCATGCACAGTTGCTCGTACATTATGTCCAGGTGGGTGGGGCGAGCTTCCCGCTGTCGCCACTACTGATTCGCCAGAACCGGCTAAATCCCACCTCTGCTTCCAATTCTGTTATTCCGTATTTTGTATTCTTTTCCAGTCATGGATAGATGTTGTCTCACCATTTTGTTCCATATTTTGACTTTTATTCCTAATCTATCTTTTACGGTACTATTTTTGTTAAATTGGACTATTATTTTTTCTATTGTGTAAAGACAGATGCAAAGAATAAATTAAGTAGTTCCACTTTTTCCTTGCTGCCCATTCCTTCTTACCATCTTCTCCCGTTATTAGACCGATTGTTTCCTTGACTTTTTTTTTCTTTTTTCCCCCTACATATTAAAAGAAAGTTTTTTATTATTATTTCTGACATTTTTTGTAAGTCTTAGTTCGTTCTGAGTCTTAGCTTTCCTGACTTCATCTTTGCAGATGTCAGCTATTTGCTGGTTTTCTTCTGTCCCCCTTTCCATTTTTGTATTTGTCCTTTTGTCTTTCAGTTTATCAGAAGGTTCCTTGTACAACTATGCTGGTTTTGTCTGGGTCATCTTATTTCTCTTTCTTAATGGTATTGTGTTAGACTGGGCTTTTATAATTTCATTTTTCAGAGATTCCCAAGCTTCTTCAGTTGCTTTTCTCTTTCAGATTTTCATCCATGGAATCCTTCATAAGCAGTCTCTGGTTTTGTTGAAATCAGCTCTTTAAATTCTAAGACGCTAGTTTGACTGTGTTCTATTGTTTGCATTATGATGAATTCCAATATAATACTGTTCCCCAAAAATTCCTGCAACTTCAACCCCTTCTATCATTTCATCTCCATTAGTAAGCATTAAGTCACTGCCATCATCACCATATTACAATCTTTCAATTTTACAATGGTTCCTTGGGTTGGTTCAGGTGTTCCTCAATAGATTCCAAAATGTTTTTTTATTATTTTTGCATGGCATAATTAAAGGTCAATACACCATATGATTTAAGTTGATGGTCTACATTCAAGTTCATCTTCAGCTATCACACCCATTGGATAACTTTAGACTAGTCCTTCTCTCTCAGCCTGAGGTAACAGACAGGGTAGTTGCTGTAGCAATAAAATGAAGGAAGATCTTCATGAAATAATCTTTTAGGACATTAAAAAATATGAAATAAACAAAGATAAATACTGATCTGAAATTTTAAGGGGCAGGGTCTTTTACAAAAAAAGCAGGGTATGTATGAAATATCTCTTCCCATAATCTCCATTTTCTCTTCCAAATCGACTCTTCTGAAGCTGCCTTTCCTTAAAATAAATTACTTATTGACGTGGATGATATTCAGTTTAATGGATAGTTTAGTCATAACCAGGGGTGGTATTCACTTACCTTCGCTACTGGTTCGCAGATGTGAGTGTGTTCCTTCCGTGCATGCGCAGATCATCAAAAACAGGATGTGATGACGTCTGGGTGGTTGGGCGGAACCTCCCGCAGCTACCAGTTCGCCCGAGCTGGATAGAACCGGCTGAATACTGCCACTGGTCATAACTCTGCCACTGGAACCCAGGCAAATTCTCCAGTGAGATTGCCTAAACAAAGTCAAGTAGTTAATATAACTCAATAGGAAGAAGGTGATAAATTGCACCTACTTACAGCTTTAACGTTTGTTTACACCATCTGTGTGTAAAGCTGCGGCTTTCTCCGCTCCGACAACAATACACAATGTACAGCAGAAATGTGTGGCAGAAATGTGAATTCAGATAGAGAAGACCTACTGTATTAGGGCCACAATATAGAACTCCAGGCCATGAAATAATCATTGCACAAAACCATGGTCAAATTAATATAGCTACTTCTCTGCTCTGCAAAGATAAAGGTAATGAAGTTTCCTGTTTTGTTTTGTTTTTTAATGATTGAACTCACAAAAACTGGATTCCATCCTGTAGGTTTGTTTGTAATAAAGTTACATGCTCCTCCTCTTGCTGAAGTGGCACCTAATAACCATTTCCCATTATTGTAAAAGTTACAAAAAAATTGTTTCGGCCTCCTCTTCCCAGTGTTTGCCTATCTACCATTTGACATTCTACAAGCCCTGGGAAATTTCAATGACACAGCTTGGAATGGGTTCAGTGACCTCAATCATGCCCTCCCCACCCACTCCAAAACTCCTTTCAATTTGCAAAAAAGCTTTAAGTGGACAAAACCCAGATGCCTTTTTTCTTATACTTCAGTAGGAACGATTGGACTTGTAGATTCCTGTCAAAGTGATGTATGTAGTTCATCTTCTATTAACTCTTTCCATGAGGGAAAAGATTTAAAATGTCAGTTGAGAGTCCAGCGCTGTGTTTCTTTTCTGAGCTCCTTTATTTTGCAAATTCAGCAGTTCATCGAGAGCAGCTCTTCCCCCAAAATGAGTATTAAAAAGTTATCACTAGTGAGCAGTTCATAAGGAGAGGACATCAAACACATTATTTGAAAGGAAGTGCTGCTGAAATCTCAGGCACTGAACAACATGGGAAACATTTTTTTAAAAAATGATATTCTTCCAAAATATATCTTTAAAATCATTATATTCATTAAAGGAGTTTCATATAAAACCGGTTGATAGTAAGTTGTCTTTCATTAGTTCACTTGAAAAAAAAATCATTAATTAATGTGAGGCTCCCTAAGTAAGTTGCAATCTTGGCAAAATCCTTTGAGAATTAGCCACACTGAATTTTGTGCAATTTATTTCCAACTCCAATTAGAAATCAATCCAAATTTGGATTTAATATGTTTTGGGAGTAAAACTGAAGAAAGCTTAAAACCTCTGTAATAAATACCTGAGGTACATTGGTTAGGAGGTACCTTCCAATCTATGTGGAAGTCTCTTGGAACAAAAGCTGATTTTATATGGTTTTTCCTAGAGTGTTCTCGTTAATTTGGCTGGCCTCAGGCAGAAATATAACGGCGTATGCTTAAGAATAGATCTTTATACATTATTATACGTTATGGTATGCAGATCACATAGGAGACTACAATGTATTTTTTTTTCTCTCTCTCTCTCTCTCTCTCTCCCTCCCTCTTCTCTTTTTTTCTGTCTCTTTATTTCTCAGAAACATGTGCTGTTAATAACGGAGGCTGTGACAGGACTTGCAAGGATACAGCCACAGGAGTACGCTGCAGTTGCCCAGTTGGATTTACCTTGCAACCTGATGGGAAAACATGCAAAGGTCAGCGTCTGTTTGCTTTGCGATGCATTACATCCAGTGGTGTGATTCAGCCAGTTCGCACCACTTCGGGAGAACCGGTTGTTAACTTTCTGAGCAGTTTGACAAACTGGTTGTTGGAAGAAATCATTAGGGTAGAGAACCAGTTGTTAAATTACTTGAATCCCACCACTGGTTAAGTCTACTATGTTAAATAAGTTGTGATTGTTATTGAGATAGCATTCAGAAGTATAAAAGGTCACAGAACATTACAATACAACGTATTTCTTTTACCCAGTGATGTTATTCCTCTTTAGAAGGGTCAGAGGTTATTACTGAATGAAATTGTCCCTTACATTTATTTGGGTTTCCTGCCTTTAAAAGTCCATACATTGCCCACTGATTTTACCACAGCATCTTTCACCTCCTTGTTCCTCAGACTGTAGATCAAAGGGTTGAGCATGGGAATCACGACCGTGTAGAACATAGAGGCCCATTTGTCTTGGTCCATGGAGTAGCTGGAGGTGGGCCTGATGTACATGAAGAGTATGGTCCCGTGAAATATCCCAACAGCTATCAGGTGAGAAGCACAGGTGGAAAATGCCTTGCGCCTGCCCTCAGCGGAGTTCATTCTTAGGATTGTAACCACAATATAAACATAGGATATAAGACTCATACAAATGCTGCATGCTTCAATGAAGCCATCAATGATAAGCAGTACAAGCTCATTAACAGAGGTGTCAGAACAGGAGAGTACAAATAGTGGAGGCATATCACAAAAGAAATGATTAATAAGATTTGACCTGCAGAACGTGAGTAGGAATGTAGAGGAAGTGTATACTATTGTATCCATTAAGCCTATGCAATATGCAAAAGCAATCAATTGTTGGCAGAGCATTTTGGACATTGCTGCTGAATAGAGAAGTGGATTACAGATGGCCACATACCTGTCATAGGCCATCACAGCCAACAAAACACACTCTATGTCTACAAAAAACACATAGAAAAAGAGCTGTGTAGCACAGGCATTGTAGGAAATCCTTTTATTTTCACTTAATAAATCAATCAGCATTCTAGGAGCAATGGTTGAGGAACAGCAGAGATCAACAAAGGAGAGGTTGCCCAGGAAGTAATACATGGGTTTGTGAAGTTGGGTGTTAGTGCATATCAGTAGAATCATCCCAACATTCCCTAACACCGCAATGAGATAAATTGAGAGGAAGATAAAAAAAAGAACAAGTTGCATTTTGGGATTGTCTGTGAATCCCTGAAGAATGAATTCGGTAATGACAGAATCATTTCCTTTATCCATGATCTTTCACAATGGGTGCTGGGTTCAGAATATTTGCTGAATATGAAATGTCTTTTTAAAAATCTATCAAAGGAAGGAAAGAAGATTTGCTTTCTTTAGAGTTCCATCTATCTTGGTTTAACTATAAAAAATAATCATGAGGACTAGGATCACATTTCCACTGTATTCATCTAAATCAGGCGTGTCCAACCCGTGGCCCAGGGACCCAGTAGTGGGTTGTTCCCGGTTCTCTTCGGTTCTTAGAACAGGTGGGAGGGTCCAGCAACCCGCCCCAATGTCACCATGCAGCGATCTGCGCATACGCAGAAGTGCAAGCGCATGCACATGCGCTCCCGTTGCGAACCGTACTAAGGTAAGTGGAACACACCTCTGCAGGGACCGTATGCAGCCCTGGACAGCTAGTAATGCAGCCCTACAATACCCCCCAAATAAAGGAGGTTAATATACATTAACTACATTCTCATTTTGTATGCAGCTCAAGACAATTCCTCTTCACTCAGTGTGGCCCAGGCAAGCTAAAATATTGGACACGTCTAAATGTTTGTTAAATTTGCATTAAACAAAAATACAAGGCAGGGCAGTGTGTACAGCTATTCTCATATTTATTTCATTTGCTGAGGCATTGTATGTGAGAATTCATATTAATGCTCTGTGCTAGTTGTGTGACTATTTTTATAAAAAACTATGATGGAATGCATGTTAAAAATATTGTAATAAATTTTGAATTGCTGATAAACCTTCTTTCCCCTTCTTTCTTGAGAAGCCTCTGAATTAAAAAAAATAAAATAAAGTCACCTGCTTTCAGGGTACTGGTAGATTCCAAGCACTGTCATATTTCTTGTTTCACTTAACGCTTTTGACTGTCATATTTTATACTAGATTATGCATTTTAAAAGCTATTTTCATTGACTATCATTGCTTCTGATTCTGGAGTATCTTCTGCATATGTTGAAAGCAATACTGATTTTTATATGGTTCTCATGGATGGAAATAATTTCATCTGAAAACATCTAAGTTGAGTGCAATAACTTCTGATTTGATGTAGTGTCTACAAAAGTAGCCCACAAATATTTTAATATACAGATTGCTAAAACCCCTTATTTGAAGTTCTTCATTCAAATCCAGAGTCAAATAAGAGGTTCTAGTAATCTGTGTATTAAAATATTGGTAGGTCAGTTTTCATTCATGAGACTGGTAAGGCAGCATCCAAAAGTAGCAGAACTTACAATTTAGATAATTGTAAATGATTAAGAGCAGAAAGGGGGAGCTGCTTAAAAGGTAAGAAGTACAATGCACTAACTGGCTGAGATGCTAAACTATCTCATGATCTATCTCATGATAGTTTAGCAATTCTAAACAGATGCCACAGAAAAATGTCCAGTTAGAAAGTGGGAATAACTTGTCACCATTTTTGGGGAGGGGAGAAGGTGTCTCTTTTTTTTCTCCCAACCTGTGAAAGGTAAAATGAAAAGCACAAGACCACTGCAACTGTGAGAGTTCCTTGCTTTCCAATAACTGGACACACCATAGCATAGAAGAGAACCATACATGATGTTTCACTGCAGCACACACTTCACTTTACTTTATCTCTCTAACATAGGGTCCTGCACACACACACACACACACACACACACACACACACACTCTTCATTATGGCACTCTTTGTTGAAGGGATCTTTACAATTGATTCATCTCTTTCTCACTCTCTTATATTACTAGAAAAGCATCCTTTTTGGCACAGTACCGCAGAATACGTCTGTTAATATTCAATAATTTGTCGTTTTAGTATCTTAACATGAGTTCAGAAGAAATCTTGATCTTTATGGTTCAATCCAGGATTCTCAAACTTTGCAGAATCACAAATGCACATTGTGGACAGTATCTGTGATATACAGATTAAAATTCAGTTATTAAAAGTAGGTTCTGTATTTAGTTCTTCCCAACCTTGACATTAATGAAATCATTAGTTTTATTCATGGAGTGGTGACAAACAAACTTGAGAACTACTGATTTAATCATTAATTATTATCTTAAAAATGTATATTTTGCTCTGGTATTTAAGGCATGGGTTAAAAAAGTGGAACATTGGTATAGTGTGCTAAGATCAATGGAAAATCAGTTTGGTATCTCTTGTATTTCTACAAATCTATATTATAATTAAATAATTATAAAAATTGCTATTTACAGCTATTGCATCTTTTTAGGAAGAAATTGGGAGGATTGTTATTGTGGGGGAAAATAGAAAGAAGGAGCATTAAAATGTTTCTTATTTTATCTATCTTATCATCTTATCTATAAAAATAATAAAGGCAGGATAAAAATACACAAATGCATACATATATATAATATCTATACTATACTGAACTGGGCTATACTATACTTTATATTACAGACACATAGATTTATAACTTCAGTAATCAAGTTTTTCTGAGAACAATGTGAATTAGAACCTTGTCAATATATGCAATCCACATTGCTATGGCTTATACGTATGAAAACTGTAAATGCAAGATATGAAAGTCTGCCTTTAGCACCAGTACATGTATTAAAAAATCCTTCCCTAACAAACATACCTGAAGTTGATGGAGTTTTCTTTCTTACAGACTCTGCGGGTAGGCAAAAAGATCTTATATGTCTTTTGAGACCATCTGAGACATGTTCCCTGATGGACTTCAAGATACCTTTTGGATACAAACACTTGAAGTACCAATAATTAACTTTCTTGCTTTGTTGTGATTTAATTTTTTAATTGCAGTTTAATTGAATAACACTTAGGGAATTGTTTTTTTTCCTGAAAGTTGTATTGTCAAATTGAACTAGTTCTACAGTTTTGTCTCTATTTTTTTTCAGTGGTAATGGCCATTCTATCAATCAATGTCAGGATTCCTATCAAAATGGGGCAGTCTGCAATCTTATCCCCTGATGGAAGATTACCATACACATTTTCCTCTTTTTTCCTTTCTCAAGAAAACAGTGGGCATTTCAGATAACAGATGAAGAAGGTCATCTGCATTCACGTACATCCTAACATACAAGATGCTGGTATTAAGTTAAGACAGTAGGCTTCAATACAGGCTACGTAAGAACAAATGTTAAAAGCAAGAAGACAAAAAAGAAATAGCCAATGATGATTGATTGATTGATTGAATTTATTTGCTGCCATCTCATATAACAAACAACTCTGGACAACTTTCAGCATTAAAACATATACCTATCTTTAAAAGAATAAAAATAGAAACACCAATCAAAATAAAATATAGTTAAAAGATGGGGAGGGAGGGAACAGGATGTGTGTGTGTATGTGGGGAGGTGGGATTGCCTCTTAATTCAACAACCACCTCCAGTGTGATGCTCCTCTGTTAGTCCCCAAGCCATCTCTTTAGGTTCCTGTGGATGCTCGTATTAAGTTAAGACAGTAGGGTTTAATATAGGCTACGTAAGAACAAATGTTAAAAGCAAGAAGACAAAAAAGAAATAGCTCTGTTTTTCCTTAGTTTATGTAAATATACCTGTACACAGTATCTATCATAAAAACATTGTTTCTGTCTCTCTGAAGCAATTGTCTGCTTTAAAGAGACACACAGACAGAACTCTGAAATAACTGCCAGCCATGCAGTAACATATCCCCAAGAGAAAAATAAAGGACAATAGCAGTTGATATTAAATGCATTTGAATAGATCTACAATAGATCTACAATAAATAAAAAAGGCAGCAGTAGTATTATCAGATATAGAAAAGATTTTTGGCAATTTGGAATGGCCTATCTTATCAACAGTTTTAAGCAACATGAATCCAGAATTTAGAAGTTGAGTAGGGAGCACATATCAATGGCAAACAGCAAGTGGAACACTTTCCACAGGTTTTTCAATAAGCAAAGTATAATGGTCTGTGAGAAATGCTCTTGAGAGACAGGAGGTAGAGGAGCTGCAGACTAGACAACAGCCAGATAAGGGGCAGCTTAACCCAGAGGAGCAATTGGGAGCAGGGCAAACATGTTTCTTGGACTGTAAAGGCAAACGGGAAGAAATGTACTTTCAGATATGTAAAATTTTGTTACATGTAGTTCTCAATTTATGACCAGTTGCATAGTAACAGACCTACATTACGATGGACCTACCTAGGGAATACTTATGACCAGTGGTGGAATTAAAATAATTTAACAACCGGTTCTCTGCCCTAATGACTGGCTGGGTGGGCATGGCCATGGTGCTTGGCCTCCTGCACCCCCCTGGAAGCAAAAACGGGTTGCAGGGAAGATGCGCCGCTTTCCTGCCCTGTTTTGGGCCTAGTAGGCCTCCCTGCAGCCTCCTGGGAGCAAAAATGGGTCACAGGGGAGACTGTGCTGCACTTACCTGGGAGCAAAAATGGTGCACGTGGAAACTTCTGGAAGGGGGTAGGTGGGGTGGGGCAGGGCCAGCCAGCAATTTAACTACCGGTTTGCCTGAACGGCCCACACCGGCTGAATCCCACTACTGCTTATGACCCAGATGCAAAGTTCCAATGATCAGGTCCCTGCCATGGTCATGTGACTGAACTTCAGGCAGTTAGCAACCAGGCCACATTTATTATAATTATTATTATTATTATTTTTATTATTTATTGTATTTATATGCCGCCCTTCTCCCGAAGGACTCAGGGCGGCTCACAATATAAGACAAACAGTGAC
>JANHFM010001209.1:0-14784 GCA_032468115.1 Grayia smithii
CAATAGGTATCTTTATTTACCAATTTAAGAAATGTACTTCAATGTTTTCTTGACATAAGAAATTATATTTCTTCATTATATTTTGGTTTAAGGTGGCAATTAAGGTGATATAATTACATACATCTAATTTTAGAAGTTGAAAAAAATCTTTTCAATTACTAGACAGTTTGAGTAAATACAGATATAACATAAAGTTGATGTGAAAATTACAACTACTAATATAACATCTTAGAAAAATGTTCAATCACATTTGAACTACTGCAGTCAGATCTGTATTCTACCGCTTGATATTGATTTTTTAGAGTTCAAAAAGATGCAAAAATGAATTATGAAAATAATCAAAGGGCTCTTACATTACAAAAGGTTACAACACTGAGGGATACTTTAAAAGAAAAGTCATTATGCAGTTAAATATAATTATATATGCATGTTTTTCTCTTTCTTATACTAGAATCTGGTGCATACAGTGAAATAGAATAGTAGAAGTTTTATATTACAATAAAGGAAGTACTGCATCACTCTCCTTCAGCGATTGAATTTTGTACAAGACAAAGTTATGGCTTTAAAGATCATAAGACAAAATTATGGAAAATTAATGGTTTAGTAGCTATCATTCACAATAGGTATATATTAATTTCAGATTTGAAGGTAGCATATCTCTCTCTGTTCATGAACATGTGAAGAATGCTTTTGTGTTCATACCCATAAACTTCTAATTGGTCTGCAAATATCTCATTGATCATAGCTGAAAATGTTCACTACAGTTTGCCCAAAATTTGCATTATTATGTATTTAGACCAGTGGTTCTCAACCTTTTCTTCACCATAATCCCCCTTTAAATACCTTTTGTGGCAATTATGGCCATGGACTCCTAAGATTTAACTCAAGATTTAAATTGTAACATTTTTTCAAGCCTTCACAGACTCCATGTGATGACATCATGGCCCCCCAGGGGTCCACAGACCACAGGTTGAAAACCATTGATTTAAACTATTGGGATTTGATTTTATCCAGTATTCAATGAATTTCACAACAGTAACTTAAATAGCAGTAAACTATTTATAATAAACATTCAGCTTAACTGGGATCTTGATTCTTCAACAGTCACTAAACAGGTATGCTATTAATGTCTCTTCTGAGAAGCAAATTCCAACTGGCCCTCCATCAAAAAACCCCATGCCCCTCCCTTACTGAATGTCTGACCCTTTTGCAATTCTGGGACAGAATTCCATTTAATCAATAAATACATAAATAAAAGTAGGCATTATTCATCTACTTAGCCAGGAAGCTGTTATTGTTTTAAAATAAATTCTTAAAATATAACATTATCAACTGATATCCATTTTTTAAGTAATCTGATATTACAGCCATCCGGTCCTAATTTCAAGTTAATATTGAAACATTTATTTTAACGTTTCACCTGCATTTACTTGTTTATTGGCACAGGAACAAAAGAGAGAAAAATACTCCTATGATTATTTCAAGCAGTATCAAATGGTATTCTGGACATCAGCTATCTCCAGAAAACAGAAGAATTTGCTTTGACTATAATATAATGCTACAAGATTGGTAATAAAAATTATATGACAGGGGCATGTAATAATTTCTTGACAGTTTTGCAATGAAAAGTTCACTGGAATACCTGTATCTCCCACAGCAAGACATTTGAAAATTGATGTTTTAAGCAGCCTTCTCTTACCTCTACCACCGCTTCACTCACAGCTTTCAGTGGTTGCTCTTCAAAAAACAAAAGCAAAGACAAGTCAGGATCCTGACAAATACACTTCCTGTGGTGTCCCTCATTTGGCCATAGTTCTGAATTTTTATCTCCTCCCTACTTTGTTGGTTCAGATATCAAGAGAGAAAAATTCAGGAAACTTAAATACTTAGTAATAACTAACTGAAGGGAAGAGTTGGTATTTAACAGAAACTCAATAATACATAGCTCACTAATATCTCAGTAACATGAAGTGCAACATTTTTCTTTCAAGCACCTCAGAAGTATTTGCCCTATAAAAACATGATTGAAATGATGTATTTCTTGTCTTGGGTTAATAAAAAAGGCATATGAACTGTCTTCATTTATATCTCTAATAGCTTAATCTTGGATTTGATTATTTAAAATTATAATTTTAACATTTAAATTTTAAGAAATAGATAATCTTCATCTACTCATTAGAATGTGCCCAGTAACTATATATTAACAAACAACCAAGTATAAGATGTATGGAATAATTTTATTAATTTAGGAAAGAAGAAAAAATATAAAAATATGGTAATGAAAAAACATTGTATTTTAATTTTATTTAATTTCTACAACAATTTTTATCCTACCCTTCAGGTATCTATGTATCTTTCAGGGAAGAGTCTTGCAAGCAAGTCCAATTAAAAAACAGAAAGAGATCTCAGAATAAATATTTTCAAAACATATTTTCAGTACAAGGATATAATTCAGAGCTTCAAAACAATAATGAGGAACAACTCACAGATACAATACTGAAACCATATGTTTATGACTTGAAATAAACATTTATTTAAAGTTAGTGTTCTTCTGTGTAAAGCAAGTCTCTGTCCATTCATGCAAAATATTTTCAGGTTCTGCCTTCAGGAGCAGCAATTTTTAAGTGGCAAGTACTTTCAAAGGATAGCACGAGTAATAAAAAGAAAAATGTTTAAAAATCTGAAATTTCACTGCCAAAGCAGGAGGAGCACACACAAAATTCTAAAGCTGTTCAAAGTCATTGGGAGGCATATAAATTTATATACTACTAAATGGGTGAAATGATGAACCATAGAGCAAAATGTTTTGAACTATGATACATCAAATCAGTTAACCCCAAAACATCCAAAATCTGGGAGTCATGACTCTTGTGAAATTGAAATTTGGCAAATTTTATAAAACATTTTATAACATAAACATTATCACAGAGCAGTTTACCACATAAAGGTAGTCTTCAACTTAGAACCATTCATTTACTGACAGTTCAAAGTTACAACAAAACTGAAAGAAATGATTTATGACTGTTTTTCATTTTTATGGCCTTTGCAGCATCCCCATGGTCTTGTGACAAAATTCGGGCACTTGGCAATTGGCATGTATTTATGACAGTTGCACTGTCCTGGGGTCATGCGGTCATTACTTATAACATTCCCAGCCAGCGTGCAACAAGCAGTCTATGGGGAAACTGAATTCACTTAATGACTGCATGATTCATTTGACATCTGTAGTTATTCGATTAACAACTGTGGCAAAAAAGACCATACAATGAGGCACAACTCAACAACTGCCTCGCTTAGCAACATAAATTTTGGGCTTAATAAATTACTATTTAATTAATTAATTATTAGTAATTAATAAATTAGTACTGTAATGCAAAATGAAATAAAATATTTCCTATGCTGATGTTTGACTGGTGAATATAGGTTATTTTCAAGGCAGATTTTCAAGTTGGGAATGTATCCCAACTTTTCAAGGCAGATACATCTCTGAATGTATCCCAACCAGTAAAATGAAGACACTTAGGAATCAGATAAAGGAACATCTCTGTAAGAATGACCCAATAGGGCAAGGATTGTCTAGTATACTACTAAAACTCTCATTCTGGTAACCTTTAGTTGGTAGAAACGATACCTCACAGGGCAAAAATTTTTGAACCAAGGTACCTCAAATAGGCTAACATATATAGTACGTTCAAAATTTGGAACTCATATGGCAAATTTTATAAAACATTTTATGACATAAAAATAAAACAGTTTATTTTGAAGGAAGATACATATCTGGATGTATCCCAGTTTTTTCCAGTAAAGACAGTACATTAGAAACTCTGTTGCTGCCTTCACCAATGACAGAACTCTAATATACTGCTTCTGATAAAGAAATATCTTTAAAAGGATGAGCCAAGTATGAACAACAACAAAAACAGAACAATAAAAGAAGCAGCCTGAAGAAAATATGGTAATTCATGACAGAAAAATATTCAGTTTATACTAGAAAATCTCCTGGAAATTTAGCACATTAATTGTATTTAATGAAAATGTTTTAGTGCAAATTGTTTTGGGAAAAACCCATATCAGTGGCTGATAGTTTACCCTCTTCCCCTCCTTAATACAGTAGTAGCAATATTAGTAATATTGCAACTGGGAACAGAAAAAATGTTTTGAGTCCCTGGTCTGCTAATTACTAGAGAAACAGCTGTAATAAAAAAAAGCAGGTGGTAATGCAATTCTATTCGAAAACTAGAAATGAACATATTAAATGCACAATAGAACATGTGCTAAAAATGAGGGAAATGGATTATTCAGAAATGAGAAAAATAAATAAAAATAAAACAAAAAATAATTTTATCTGTATGAACTGCATTTTCTTCTTACATAATTCCATTTAGTTATGCATCTTAATGTTATTCTAAAGCTAGATACAGTTAAGTAAATAACTCACATTTGAATTGCAATTAATAAAAAACACATTGTTTTCACTCTCATTGAAACAACCTCTTTGAGTAGTTCTGAAACACAAAACCAACTGCAGCTTAATGATAACTAACATCCAAGTCAGAATCAAGGTCTTCCCAGTTGTAACATATGTTTGTAACCGCCTGAACCATCAGAAAGAGTGAATGAAGGAAAATCAATGCCTTAGAACAGTGGTACTGGAGAGAATTTTTGAGACTACTTTGGACAACAAGAACAAATCATTCACATGCTCACTGGAAGGACTAATAATGAAGCTAAAGCTTAACCATGTAGAAGCAAGAGTTACTGGAGAAGAATCTGATGTTTTGAAAAATCGAAAGCAATAAAAAAAAAAGGCTAGCAGAATACATGATAGCTGAATACTATCACTGATGTCGTTAGCACACATTTACAAGAACTCAAAGCAGCAGTTATTGACAGTTTAATCCTGGTAAACTGCTATCATGAAGAATAAGCAGCGAGTAAACAAAAGCCTTCAACTTAATTCATTACATGCCTTCAGTCTAAATTAAAACATTACTTTCCACTACAATGTAAGTCAGGCATATACATGAACACAGAACTATTTTATGTGTAAACTAATCTAAATTGCACTTGCCTTATTGACAGAGAAGTAATTTTTGCAGACAGCACATACTTTTTTTTAGTTTTGCATTCACAAAGATGAATCTTTCAGTTTCACAGTGTTTAATGAAGGGAGACATTTAATAGCAAGTTGATGCTCAGCAGATTTCGTCTAAGAAAAAAAAAACCTTGCTGGCAAACACTATGGGAACTACTTTTCTAACTGAGTTAACTATAAGGCACCTGTACACCACTGGCATAATGCCCTAGGACAACACAATCTTTTATCCATCTAATAGAGGACCTAGAGACTTGCTTCCCAGCACTGCCAAACTTAGTATGTGATAAAAAGGCTCTCTATCCTTTTATATTTATGTTTCACGTAAACATTTTGATGCAATTTCACTTATTTCAAAATCTCTACTTAGATTGGTGGGGATTTGCTCAAAAGACTAGGTAAAACTCTTTTTTTTTTCTGGTTTATGTGATTTTAAATTATCTTAGAGAGAAAAAAAGGGCCAAGCCTTAATAGTACTGTATATAAATTAAAGTCAGAAAGGCTTTCACTGATTGATGGAGCTGTGAGTTCCCTTACTCTTCTTGTTGAAGTGACCACCAATTTTAATTCCTATTTTAACAGGAGCTTCCTTTTAAAGGAAGCCAAAAGGAAGCTACAGATAGTTCTCACTTAATTACTATTCATTCAGCAACTGTTTGAAGTTGATCAGCCCTCAAAGTTATGGCCATTGTAGCACTCCCCCCCCCCCAGTTACATGATCAAAATATAGGCACCTGCCAGTTGGCCTGCATTTATGACTACAGTATGCACTTCAACTCTCCCCATTCATCTATCTTACCCCCATCTTTCTACTACCTACCACTGTCTCTCCCAGCTAACCTTTACTGTCATTTCTTCCTGCCACTGGCCCAGGATAAAGGAGTTGGGTGAGGGCATAGCCTCAGGATGCAAGCCCTGATCATGGCAGAGTAGTGGAGCTCAACTGCCATTGAGACCTCACTGGACACAATCAGGCTGGAGCCAGCGGAGTTGGCAGAGTAGTAGTACCAGGTTGGAAAATATTACAAAACTATTTCTAAAGAGCTTGAATTCTACCATCAGTTAGATCATGTACAAATGGAGATAATTCAACATCATTGGTACTCTTTTCAGAATGGTTGACCAACCAAAATCACAGGAACAGCCTGGCATGAGGGTCTCAAGAATCCCAGTGTAACATCTAGGAACTAAAAATCTTCCTTGCATTAACCAATGTCAGCATTCATGAGACAATCATCAGAAGAACCCTGTAAAATAATGGTATGTGTGGCATGATTGCAAGGAGAAAGACATTACAGGGAGTCTTCAACTTATAACCATCTGTTTAAGGAACATTCTAAGTTACAAGGACACTGAAAAAAATAACTTACAACTGGTCCTTGCACTTATGACCATTGCAGCATCCCCATGGTCATGATTCAAATTCAGGCACTTGGCAACTAGCATGTATTTATAATAGTTTCAATGTCCTGGAATTATGTGTTTGCTATTTGCAAACTTCTCAGCCAGTTTCTGATAAGCAAAGTCAATGGCAGTAGCTGGATTCACTTAATGACTGCACAATTCACTTCCTAACTGTAATGATTCACTTAACAATGGCAAAAAAGATAATAAAATAGGATGCAACTCAATTAATAATTGCCTTGAGTAGCATTCGAAGTTCTGATCCTAATTGTAGAGGAAAACTACTATGTATGCAAAGTGCAGGGCAGAGCCTCACTCATCAGCAAAGACCAATACCAGATGAACTTTCACTGGTGCTGGCAATTGCAAGTTGAAAGCCACAGGGTTTAATTTGTTTAATCTCTGGGAAGGGACCAATAAACTTTGAATCAGCTTTTTGGAGATGTAAAAAAATAACTGTAGAAAGTTATACAAAATCCCATTCTGCAATTTTAGCCCCTTCTTATCTGTGTACATCGGCTGCATTTTAGTAGACAATCATGCTATTTCTAGTTGCTCCTTTAAGAGGCATTGGGCCACTTGCCCCTTATGCAGAAATCCAAGATGTTTGGGAACTGTGCATTTATGAATGGTAGAGGGCAGCACGAAGTGATAGCTGAAAGTTGTCTTAAATAGGGACATACTGAAAAAATGTACTGTTGTAAGCAAATTCTGCAAGGGATAGAATTTCAATCGTCTTGTTGATAGGAAGTGTAGCATATTGCTGCAACAATTGGGTAACTTTCTCAGTTTCTCCATGTAACACTGGATGCTGACGAAGGAATGTTAATATTTAATGTGGAAAAGGTCCTCCCAAAATTTGGATGTAAACTGACTTCCTCTGTTCAAAATGATGTACTTGACCAATTCTCTATACCAGGGGTGTCTAAACTTGTGGCGTCATGGAAGCATCACATGACATATCGGGACTTTCTCCCCCTTCACTAAACTGGGCGGGGGCGGGGCCAGCATGTGACACATCTGGGCCATGGGCCATGCGTTTGACACCCCTGCTCTATATCTAAACCCATGGTTCAAAAGAAGCTAAACTATTTCCTGGGCTGACTGAAAGGAATGAAATAGGTCAGTTCGTAACTACCAAATCATTGGTCAATACTTGCACTGGGATAAGTTGGTAATAAAATCTAGTAGTGATCCATTGTCCCAAGACCATGACAGAATCTTGATGTCAAGTCAGATGGCTTTCTAAGATCTGGCTCTGCTCTACAGTAGGCATGACAAGAAGAAACACAACCCTTAACATCTGCCATTACCCTTAGACACAAGAAGCCCTAAAGACTTGATACAGTTTAAACACCCCCCTCCCATTGTCCTCTATCGTTGTTGTGGCAATGTTGTAGTACTTGTTCTCTTAGAGGAAGGGGAGGGTACAAATAACCATTGTGTAATGTTTTGACATACAACTCCTTCAAGGAGGGATTTTCAGAATAAACCAAGATCCTTATAGTTTCTTCCTTGTCTCAACTGTTCTAGCTTGCCACCTATTATTACAGATTATTGAACCAAGTCTTCCAAATTATTTCAAGTGTGTTGCCCTATCAGTTCATCTCTCAGGTCTTCAGCAAGCCCTTCTCTGAACTGGTCTCTCAGAGAGAGATCTTCCCATCCCACATGTCACTGTAAGTAATTTAAAATCTAAAATGTATCAACTCATTCTTCTCTATCATTCTTTCTTACTTCACTGTGAGTCTTGATACCGGGTCTTCAATGTACCTTTTAAACTTTTGATGAAGTCTTGGTTTGTTCAGCAGCAGGTTGTTGTCCTTCAATGATCAGTATGGCTCATTTAGCTGTTCCTTCCGTTAGCAAACTTAGCCCAAAAGTTATCTTGGTCCAATCTGTGTGAAATTCCGCGGTCTGTCAACCATAAACAGTTCACACTGAGTAAATTTGGTTCCAGCTGTTATGTTAGCTGCATCATGGCATTCTGTAAATTGGTAATTTGTATATCCACTTGCTGCTGATGTTGTAACAACACTCAGCTAAACAATGTGATTGGCAGATAGTGGAGTACCCTAAGATTGGAGGCCATTACTAAAAACCAAAGGAGGGAGAGATCTTCTGTCTCTAAAAAGAGAGGAGATCTGCAAGACTGATATCAAACCTTCAAGGTAGCCTAGATAAGAAACCAAAACCATGACTATGAATACTACCGATAGTTCTTGACTTATGACCGTAATTAAGCTTATGGACTTATGACCTTTTATGATATGGTCATAAGCGTGAAAAATGTCATGTCACTTTTTCAGTGGCGTTGTATCTTCAAATAGTCACAACAGTTTTGTAAATAATCTTTTTTAATTCACTCCTACTTCCCCAAACATTTCTAGCAGAAAAGCAGAATTTAACTTCTTTTTCTTACAAGCCAGTTTTTTAAATGAGAAGTTCTGGTAGGTCTAGCACAACACTCCATATTCACAAGAAATATGTCAGTCAAAATTGCACTAAACAAATACTATCTTAGTCTCAAGATATAATATGTAAACAATGCTGACTTGATATAAAACCTGAACTCTTACAGAATAATTCCAATAGTTTACAGTAATTAGATTCTAAGTCTGAGACTGTAGCCTAAAATGTAATCAATTAAGAGAAATAAAATAAAAGGAACTTGTAGGAAAACATTTATTGGACAGTAATCTTGAAATAAGTAATCTGTTTATAATTATTTTACTCCAGTGATAGCAAAACTATGCATATGAAACAATACCAGTTTGTACAATGTATAATGGGAAAATTAAACTTATGTGCAACAATGGGACTAAATGTATAAAACTGTCACCATCATCTCTTTCAGATAATAATGTAAATATTAGACTTACTCTGGCCAGCTATGCTCATTATTTCCTAGATAAAGGGAAATATATTAAGGTCAAAATCTGAAAGGAAGCCATGCTGAATTAATAATTCATACCTAAAGATCATTAATTTGGGACCCTAATGTTTTGCCAATAGACATTTTATTCATGGGGCTTTGGAGTCATTGGAAATAGGAGTCCAGCAACATTCCAATACTCATAACAAGTGTCAGTTTATCTTAATTTGAATGTAAACTTTCCCAGACTAAGGGTGTAGCCCATCCCTCCTCTCATCTCCTTTGTTTGGAAATTTCTATAGTTTCTGGGATTATCCAGCAACATAGGAACCTCAGATTTCAGAAATTGTTGTGGGGGGAGGGGGGTGTCTTTAAGTCCAAACTCAGCAGTAAGCGACATACATCAAGGTATAAACCTGCTTCTTCAGGTTTAAGATTACAATTAAGCTTAAAACAGTTGGTGAAACAATAGAATTAGTATATTGAGGATTACCTCAGTTTCCTACATTCAGCTATCCAAAATTCTGATATGCTTTATTCTGTCAGGCAGTAGTTCCGCCCTTCATTTCAAGTTACTTTCCTTGAGATACTAATGTACCAATACTTGGTACTGTACTGAACCAAGTCAGACATGGGTCATTACTAGTGGTAAAAAGAGATGGCATTTTTGTTACATTTTCTCCTATCTCCATGCACCAAAGCCTTTTCTGGTTAAAGTTTCTTCCACAGATGGAATAAGTTCTTCTTTTCAAGTAGGATTCAAGCCATTAGCAGAAATCTAGCTAAAGCAGTAGTGAAATCTTTAAATGTTTATGTTGTTAAATCTGTGTGCTGATAAGACACTTTAGATATAAAGTAAATTTTTCATTTGACTATAAATCTTTAGCACAGTTAATAGTTTTGTAAAAAGAAACAAAAACAAATATTGTTACTACGTTAAGCAAAATTATGTGTTGGTTAAATAGGTTCCTTATGATCAACATAAACTACCACAATAAGAATGCCCACTTTCAAATTCTCCAAAATTCAGTGCATTTAATTGCACTCTACTATAGTAAAGACAACTATTTTGTCTGGGTTTTGTTTGCTTTTAGAACAAAAGTTGGGGAACTGTACATTGTGCAGAGTAATAAATAACTAAATATACAATCTGCCTAGGAGATGGACAGAAAAGCTGTTTCTAACACTTGCAGATGTGAAGGCGCACTTGAAAATAGGCAGCTAAATTCCAAGTAAACTCAGAATCAAAATAGGAACTATGACCCTATTTATAAGTGACTAGGAAATAAGTGCATTACTCTGTTTTTCTCCACAATCAGGGACAGCACAACTACTTCTTCAATAACAAAAAAGATAAATTATGTCAGATAAAATCACTTAAATATTGCAGGTTTTTTTCAAAAACCTTAACATTCATAATATCCTAGCATCACTTTCAGATGAGAGAAAAAATTATCTTGAGGTGAAAAAGGAACTTTCTTTATAGTCACTAAAAGACCTTTACATACAAGTAAGTTCTATATTAAAGACGAACATAGTTTATCATAAGAAGTCTAGTCCAGGCAAAAATTGGAACCCATGGCATTACATTAAGAATCTTGATTTATGCACTATAATTTTAAATTTATGACTTAAAAACTGATAACTCAGAAGTATATTTCATACAAGAGACAGAATTGCCTATGTTTAAATTACATCAGCATTAGTAGATCCTTCATGACTGTTTTCTCACTATTCTCACTAATTCAATACAGTATCAAATTCTTAAAAAAGAAGTTCTTTTTTTCTTGTCTAGTCAAAATCAGCCCAAGGAGGATAGTGGCTATGGGTGGAATTCTACTTACATTATCCTGTTTTTAAATATATGCTACAAACAAAACAGTTCCACATATTTTCTTATTTTGAAATCTAAAATTCTTTCAATTTTCACTTCTGAAAGCCTTAACAAAAATATGCATCTGCCTGACAGTTAAATACAAATTATTCTGAAGCTGTAGAAATAGATCAGCGTATTTGCACTCAACTTTAAACATTATCTTAATCAAAATACTGCATTAGGTTTGTAGATATCAGGCTAGCTAGTATCTTCTATTTGGTTTGAGGAAGACAAGTTTTAAAGTTTTTCTTTATAAAGGTATTTTTCCCTCAATAGTATGTATCTTGCATATTCACAATTGAAAGTTTCTGCTTTAAAAATATAGAGAATAACAAAGATTACAAATCAGTAATAGTCTTGAGTAGTGGCACATGATAGCGTGATTAAGGCACCAGGCTATAAACCTGAAGATGGTGAATGCTAGACCATAAAAACCTTGGACCAGCCACTCTCTCTCATCCCTAGGAAGCAGGCAATGCAAAATGATTTCCAAAAAAATCCTTTCCAAAAAAACTCTGAAGGGACTAGGTCAGGCAGTCATCAGGAATCAGCACACAGGTACACATACAAATTTGGTTCATGAACTGAATTTCTTATTTAAGATTGGCATCATTCACTCTGTAATTATTATGAATAATAATTCATAAATATCCCTACAAGAAACAGACTGTCAAAAAAAAATTCTCCCACACACATGGGCATATTTTATGCCTATAATAGTATGCCTCAGCAGCATTTGGACAGAAGAAGCATCAGGGACAAGTTGCAGCAACACTACATTGGTATGGTTTGGAAGGGACAGGAGACATATCCTCTGTTTGCAAAATTACACATTAGTTACACGCAAAGTTACACATTAGTTACACGCAAAATTACACATTAGTTACGCAAAGTTACACATTAGTGAAAGCAAATACGTCAAAGGTAGAATCTGTTGCATATGAAAGTGTGATCCATACATATAAATATCTGAAAAAGCTACATAAAACAAATTATCAGCTACACACTTTCCATATGTCGTAATGATTATGCATTAGTCTCCCATCCTCCTCTTAATCCTGAAGTTCCTTATATACTTCCAATATCTGCTATAGATTTTCTCACAAATCTCTAGAACTATTTTGGAAGACACTGGGATGAATGAGAACCCATTATGGTACATTGGGTTATGGTACATTGGGTTATGGTACATAAGCCAATATGGTACGCACTGGCCACGCCCATTCCTGATTTAGTGAAGGGGTAAAAAGTCACGATACATCACGTGATGCCGCCATGACGAGAGTTTGACACCCCTGCACTAGAAGATGTACAGAATTGGATTTAGTGCTATGAGCTTCTTACAATATCACACGATTTGTCAAAACTAATTTTAACAAGAAGTGCATTTTTAAATTGTAATTTGCAAAATAAATTAAATAGAATTCAGCATAAACAAATTAAAAACAATAAATATTCGTTGCTATGAACCAGATTATTACCAGCTCACATGGCTATTCTTTTTTGTTTCGTTAAATATACTTACTTCACATTTTTTTAAAATAAACTGAGTGAAATTCAATCAGATTTTTTCATTGATATTTTAATCAGTGAACAGGGAGAGGGTGAGTTTCTATAGTTCCTCATAAACACCAAGTGTCACCTCTGTATGATTCCCCTAATATCCCAATGCATTTTGAGAATACAAAGGAAGGTGTGAAAGGTGATGGAAACCAGGAAAAAACCAGCTAACATTATACTGACTTTTATTATAGATACAATTTGCATACTGTCTGATAATCACATGCATGAATCTCTATCAACAATTCAATAAATTGTGATGATGTACAGCAAGTATATGAGGCTAATCTATAAACTTCCTGATTTGCAATTAAGGATAATCTCATCAATCATTCATACAGGTTGAAACTAAGTAATTATTGTATCATCCATTACACACCCAGTATTGCATGTATTTAAAAGTTTTCTATTATGGTTTTAATAGGTTTGAGACATTAGCAGCACAACTGTCCAATCATCTGAATAACCCTGCAGAATTAGGCTAAGACCCATTTTAGTCTTCCATTCTGCTTCTCACTGCTTCCAACTAGACGCCTTCAGGATGCTCACAATCATGACATGGAGTCCTTCATATTCCCTTTCCATCACTGTTTCATTGTAACTGTTATTTGGTGACATGGTGCCCTCATGGAGGTAACGTCCTAATATCCCCCCATGAATTTATTTACTCCTTTCCAAGCCATCCGAATCAGTGCCCATCACATCTCATAGTAATGAATTCCTCCGATTAATGTGGAACAGGTTATGTATGACCAATTACCTGCAAAACATGTTTGCCAGATACAATAAAATAGATGTAGGAATAGAAGGTATTGCTACTACAGTAACGATACAAAATAACAATATCACAAATTAACTGTCACCAATAATCTATTTACAAGATCCCAAAGTAGCACAGTATTTACCAACAGATCTAAAATACCTGTACCTGCCACCGCAACTGCTCTCAGATATACGAAATTATTAGGAATTCTGAACAGAAGAGGGCAACCTATAAATATAAGAGACAACTTATTCTAATACTTAACATAACTCTTTATGTTGATGCTATTAAAACATTTTCTATGAAATCAATAGAACATAACAATATTTGTTTATGGCTTTGTTATTTTGCAAAGACCATTTATTTTAACCACAAGATGAATTATTCCTCACTATATGCTACAGGACTCAAAATTCCTTATTAAGAAACTACTGTTCCAGAGGATTCAAAGACAAAAAAGAAAAAAAGGAAGGAAGGAAGAAAGAAACCCAAGTACAGTTCCCTTTATGCTTTTAAGTTTTATTTTGCAGGCTTGGCCCGAAATACCCGCCCCCCCCCCGTCAATGGACAGCCCTCAGCAAGAGAAAATGGCGAGGAAAGTCACAGTACTTTTGTATACAGTGTTTCACTCAGGATGCTCTCGATTCCACGAGACAAACCATGAGCACAGAAAAGCCAGTTTATGAAGATTGGTGACAAGGCACCCCAATTTTCCCCACCAGGACCTTCGGATCACGAACTTTCCGAGTATCCGAGGAGAATTTCATTTTACAGAACGACTTGTCAACCGGTCGGCCAGAAAAGGGTGCCCTTCGGCTGGCACGAGGCAGGAGGTTTAGCCAATTAGACAAAAAGGAGGTGACGGCGAAAAGAAGGGGACTCTAAAAGGGGGGTGTAGCAAGACGGACGGGGCCCCCCCTAACCCAATGACCAACGGAAGAGCAGAGAACCCGTAGGGCGAAGGCGACGCAACGCATCATGGGCACTGCGCGCCTCTTGCCTGTGGGGTGTGTTTGTGTTTATGGGGCGTTTAGGTGCGCGCGCGCGCGCCCGCACCAAAAGCGCTGCGGGGGGGGGGTGTCCGCTCCTTCCCCGCCCCCTCCCATAGCCGAAATTCCTCCGGCCCAGGCCGACCACAACCGGTTTCAGCCGGTTCCGGGCGGGCCGTTTGTTTCCGTGCGCGCGTGCCGCACGCTGCCCGCTGACGTCAG
>JANHFM010001209.1:79313-90604 GCA_032468115.1 Grayia smithii
GAGTAATGTTGCTGAAGCCCTACCCACCCTTTGGCCTCTGCCTCCCAGCAATTTGCTTCCTTGCAGCAAACAGCCTGGTCAGCTTCAGCACAGCCTGATTTAGCACAATCAGCTGATTGGCGGTTGGATCTGCCTCATAGAATACTGCTTATCAGTTGTTCCAGGCTGCGGGGATTATCACCACCTATCACCGCCTCCGTGCACCCCATTTTTGGCCTCCATGTATCCCATTTTCGGCCCATTCCAGGCGGCAGGGATAGGCAGCAGCGGCAATGGGTGGCAGCGATCTCCGCAGCTTGAAACAGCTGATAGGCGGTATTCCTGGAGGCAGATCCAATCAGCTACTTGTGCTAAATCAGGCTGTGCTGAAGCTGACTAGGCTGTTTGTTGCAAGGAGGCAAATTGCTGAGAGGCAGATTTTTTTTTTCTTGTTTTCCTCCCCAAAAGCTAGATGCATCTTATAGTCCGGAGTGTCTTATAGTCTGAAAAATATGGTAATTTTGCTTTCAAGAAGGTAAAGATCTTGTGCAAATTTTAGATGAAACAGTGCCATCTAAACATACTTATTTATATTTGTTCTTCCTTTCTCCTTGTAGATGGAGTTATATAAAAAAGTCCCCGTAGTTACTTTGGAAATTATAATAATCTGAGACAGAAAATTTTCTTTTAAATATCATTTCTCAAAGCATGGAAATTTACAATTGCATAATATTGAAAGCTCTGGAGACTGTCTTCTATCATCTTAAAGGGTAGAGAAGGACTGACTTTTATAGCAATCAAGAGCCTTACATGAGATCACAAATAGGCAAAGAAGATAACGTAAGTAAACAAATAAATCAACTTAATAGGGAACTAAGGACAATTTACACTGAAAACAGTGATGAGGTTCTTGTAGTATACTTTACCAGAAGCTATCAAAAAGTCCATAGAACAATTGTCCCTAGGCTGTTGCTGGTATCACACAGATTTGTGGTTTATAGAAATGACACTAAACAACATTGACATGACAGCAACAATGTTTCATGGCACAAAAGCCAGGAAATGTAGGAATTGGAGGATAATTAAACTGATGATAGTAAGATATCAGATTGGGGCTGCAACTAGATGGCAATGAAGTAATCTTCGTACTGTCCACTAGGATGTTTGAAACCCAAATCTTGTAGTCGTATAGCAACTTAAGAGGAAAATGAAAATTCTGTTCAGCATAGGAGGACTAAAATTGGCATTAGATGTATCTTCATAGGATTTGCCTTTGATGTCATTTTTCTTGCATTTTGCCAGTGCTTCCAATTATTCATAAGTTTAAAAAAAACCCTTCCATCTTCACAAATGACTAGTCTCTAATTATAAAGAGCCAAACTCTAATGACAGTCATAAGAGTTTTATGAGCATAGGAAAGACCTGATAAATAGCCTTATTGATGGTGGAATACATTCTTCACATGGATTTATAGTTATTTCAGAGTTGATTAGGTTGCCCAATTTCTGTGGCTGATTAAAAATAATTTTGTATGGAAATGAAAAATCTAGATTAAGAAATAAATGCTATTGCTCAAAGACATGTATTTTTTTTCTTTTTACTTTATTTCCAAGAGTGGTCATCATCATTAAATGAACTCAGCATATATAAATGGTATGATTTATTACAAAGGAACAGCTGCTCATGTGTTCTGCCCTCTTTTCATATGAGAAATGTTCAAAATGAAAGAGAGTTAATTAGGCTATTGATACAGTCAGCCAAATGTACATCGCTCCCAACATATATGAAGCCACTTTCCTCAAACCCTCATAAGGAACATACATATTATAATGTGAGTTAATTTAAGAAGTAAAAATGTGTTAAGATTAAGAGTTGGGTGCAAAACAAAAAAAGCCAAATCTGTTTATGCTTTTTTGCTTGAATTACTGATTTGATTCCTAGCCATGTGGACCTTACTTCATGGATGTTGCATAGTTGAATGAATATTTGTTATCAAGAACACGAAGTGTCAAAGTTTGACTTATCCTCCCAACTGATATTATGGAACATTTTAAAAGTATACTCTGAGGTTCTAATTTTCATTTCTGAGGGGCGGCTTAAATGTGACACCTATTTTGTTTCATTTTCTTAATTATGCTAGAATAAATTGATGGTTTATTTCAGTTGCAAATGGTGCAATGTCATTCAGATCCTCCTTATTTTAGCATTGGAGAGGTAGATGTTGAAACTACATGGTGATGCAGCAAATGCAGAAGAGCATATACACTGTGACACAAGAGAGGAAAAATTTAGCATGCAATTTAATATATCTCACTGAGCACAGAGTAGCTTTGTAAGGTCACTACCTAAGAATGCAAGACTCAGTAAGTGCAGGATGAGACAAGTCTACTCAACACTGTCTTCTTACCACTTTGCCCAATAGTTGTAACCCTGAGTAATACTTTTCCATGCTCAGTGTTTCCAATGTTTAAGAGACAAATTTATCCTACAGAGCAGTTTCCTTCTTTGCATTAATAAATAGTTACTAGAGATTGCGAGTCTTCCTACCACTGCCGTAAAATATCTGCAATCTCATGCAGATCACATTCATAAAAATGACAAAATGTTCATCTTCATAGTAAATGAAACTTGGAGAAGTGAAGACATTAAGTGTACCATTAACACCCAACCTCACTACTCTTATGTTTTAGCATCACATTGCCATCATAGTTTTTTCCCTTCATGGAGCTGGAGTGGGTGTGGCCTGCATGTGACGCCTCCAGTCTGTGGGCTGTCAGTTTGACACCCCTGTAATTTAGCATATCATCATGGTGTATTTCTTAACCCAATAGAGACTGAGATCAGCATAGGTAGCAAGCAAGATATGGGCCTCATTGGAGCATTTCAGCTGAAAATTGTCCTTTATATGATGCAATATGTTTAAAATATAAATGTTTATTTGAAAGTACATCGTTGTACAACCTTAGATTATTCACATTTCATGTGGCTTTCGTACTGAATATAAAATATCATTTGGTGAGCTAAGCTAGCAATCATATTTCTATAAGGAATACTATGGGAAAGTTCCACTTTAAACTCAGAAGTTTATTGCCAGTTTGGTACAGGCTTTTATCTGTTGCAATCTTGTGGTATATCTGAAAAAACTGGTCCTCCATGTGTGTTAGCAAAGAAATAAACTTTCAAGTCATCACGACATATTCAGGGGAATGAATCATCTCAGGAATAGAAGAAGTGTTGCTAGAATTCTGGGTGAGCTCTAGAATTTAGCAGAGGTGTAAACTAGATTCTGGTTCAGAAGGTATTTTAATTGCTCAAATGCCCACATTTTTTGTGCCCCATTTTATCTTCACAACAAACCTGTATGCTAAGTTAAGTTATAATGATTGGTCCAAAGTCATGAAGTCTAGTTCTATAACTATAGTATCAAACCATCTCTCTGGTTAACTTATGAATAAGACTTATTTAACATATGAACCAATCCTTGGTATGTTGTAGCATAGGTACCGTGCTCTAATTATTTCTTGTTGGTGCTTAATATGAAGGCAAGAATTTAGACAAAGACAGTATGAAGTATTTATCAGATGGAGGCAGTAAATCAGTATGTCTTGGTGCATCCGAATAGCCAAGTATGTTACAAGTGAAATTCTAATTTATAGGTTGAATGCTTGAAGAGAACTTATAACAGTCACTATCCATTTTGAGCACATATTTAAAGGCTTTAAAGCAGGGGTGAAATCTAAATTTTGTTGCTACCGGTTCTGTGGGCGTGGCAAGGTGGGCGTGGCAGGGAAAGGATACTGCAAAATCTTCATTCTTACCCCCCTCCACGGGAAATCTCCATTCCCACCCCACTCTGGGGCCAGCCAGAGGTGGTATTTGCCAGTTCTCCAAACTGCTCAAAATTTCCGCTACCAGTTCTCCAGAACCTGTCAGAACCTGCAGGATTTCACCCCTGGAATAATGTTAGAATCACACAATATGGTCAAGCGTGTGAAATTGGAAGAAGTTGGCACAAAGGCACTTGAGATAGAAAAGACAAAGAGAGGACAAAATTTAAGGGCTGCTCTCCTAAGGAATCAGAATAAAGCAAATACAGATACTCCTCAACTGATGACCACAATTGGAATCAGAATTTCCATTGCTAAGCAAGGCAGTCGTTAAATCGCACCTGATTTTATGACTCCTTTTTGCTAAATCTGGCTTCCCCATTGACCTTGCTCATTGCACATCATCTGGGAAGGTTGCAGATAAGAGCGATGCTGAACAGACGTAAATGTTAGGACTGACTGCAAGTTACTTTTTTACAGTGTTATTCTAACTTAGAATAGTTGCTAAATAAATGGCTGTAAGTCGAGGACTACCTTAGCACATCAGCAATGAAAAGAAATATCTGAGGGCTTACTAAACAGCTTGATTTAGCTAAATAAAGTCTTAAAAACAAGATTTAGTAATTACCTCTGCCTGTTGAGAAAGTGACAATGTTAGGAATTTTGCAAAAGTTTCTCTGAGCATAGCAGAGGCTTGCAAATAAACAGAGATCTGCCTCAGTCTGAATTTTTTCCCCCAGAAATCTCCCTTAACATAATAGGGTATAACCTTTTTAAATTCAGTCAAGAAGAACATACTTAAACAGTAACAATTAGTAGCCTTTTCTACCACAAGCTTCTATTTTCAGACCTCTTTTCCAAAATACTGTGGGGATTTTAAACTAAAATGTTGAGGCAGAGATTATGAAAAACATAGCAACATGTACAAGAGAGGGAGAACATCTGGCAATTTCTAACACATCTATTGAAAAATGTCAATTGAATTCAACGATGCGCGAGGAGTAAAAAATAATAATCACACTGTAACCTGTTGTTTTGATATGTTCCTTTGAAAAGTTGCAAAAGAAACTTTTCAGTGAAGGTGAAAAATTATACTCATATATTTTACTCATGTAACAGCCAATAGAAAATAGACAAATAGAGAAAAAAAGTAACCAAAACTTCGTTCTTTTAAGGACAGCCAATCCTCTTTTGAATTTTTATCATCCGCAGGATCTCTTCAAGTGCTATGACAGCCGGATTCCAAGAACGAAAGCATTCTGTTAACAATGGAAAATCGTTTTTAATAGTTCAAGCATTTTCTGAAGTTCAGGAGAAAAAAGCAGATGTTTTGTGAATATCAAACTTAATGTTACTTTATTAACGAGTTTCAAGTTATTTTTAATTTATTTACTTTGGGGGGGGAGGACAGCTGTAGGGCCATTATCCAGAACATATTTCTGATTCAAATCACCCCCCCTTTATTTATTTATTATTTATTTAAAATGTTTACATAGCTGCCCATCTTACACTGAACTCTGGGTGGCTCCCAACAGTTATAAAAAGCAGCACTGTACAATTATATAATTGTACAATTAATATATACTTATAGAAAAAAACTGGATCTTAAGTCCTTTTCAGAAGGCTAGAAGGATGGCACTTGCCAAACCTCACGGAAAAGGTGTTTCATGATACAGGGTCTATCAAAGAAAAGACACTTCCTAGCTTCCACAGAGTGCAATGTTTAAGCGAGGGCATTAGGGGCATAGTAATAGCATTGCATTTAGGCTTATATACCACCCCTTAGCACTTTACAGCGCTCTCTGGGCAGTTTACAATGTTGAAGCATTATTTGCATATTGCATTCAACAATTTGGGGTCCACATTTTACCAACCTCGGGAGGATGGAAGGCTGTGTCAACTTTGAGCCTCCGTCAGGATCAAACTTCAGGCTGTGGGCGGTTTGCCTGCAATACTGCACTCAACCACTGTGCCACCAGGCCACCTATGTAGAGCATCTCTACCCTATCTAACATAGTAGGCTTTTAAAGGTAAATAACGAGCACCTTGAATTGTACCTGGAAGGAAACTGGGAGCAAGTTAGTTCACACAATAGAAGTATAACATGGATAAAACAAGGGGGCCCTATCACTGGGCATTTTGGACCAGCTGTAGCTTCCATGTAGCAGCAATCCAAAAGGGAAGTGACCAAGGCATTCCCCACCCCATTCCCTGCATAATGAATCACTCTCTTATACACCTACACAAACAGACACCCACAGGGAGAAGTTTAAGTTCCCTTAAAGAATTGGTTATTTCCTCTGCAGATCTTGATCACATATTTCAATTGCTTTTTAAATAAGAGATACACTTTTTAAAAAAATATATGTTTGGTACTTTCTATTAACACCTGTCTGCAGTAATCAGACAAAAGTCAATCAATATTTTAAAGCTAACAGTTTGTCATCATTAGTTTGCTGGTGTTGCAACAGAACAACCTTCCTCAAGTCATAACTCCCACAATTCCACTGACTGGAGATTTTTGATTCTTGTCATTCTAGTGGCTTATTGACTCTTAGCAACCACAAATATAGATATTCTCCAAAGCCATATAACCCAATATGGCCCTTCAGGTACTACCAAGTTGATAATATCACCATTGTAATCGAGTCCATCTACCTTGCTACTGGTCATCCTCTTCTGCTCTTCCCTTCCATCTTTCCCAGCATTACAGATTTCTGCAGAGAACTAGATCTTCAAATAATGTGTTCAAAATATGGACAGTGGTTGCTTGTGCCTTAGTGAAAACTTTGGGTTAATTTGTTCAATGACCCATTAATTTGGTTTTGGCTGTCCATGGTATTCTCCTGGGTCTCCTGAGAGAAGATTTCTGAGTCTTCTCCTAAATCAAAGTTCAAAAGTGTTAATATTCTATCTTGCTTCTTCAAAGTTTATCTTTTGTTTCCATAGTCACTGCTTGAATGATTCTGAACTTTGTAGGTATAGATACTTGGTAGGGTTTAAGCTTTCATGGCTATTATACCAGGTAGTAGTCTGTGGCACATTTCTTGATTGTTGTTTCCCTCAATGTAGACATAAAGCAATAGACTTATATACCGCTTCATAGTGTTTTCCAGCCCTCTCTAAGCGGTTTACAGATTTGTTTACAACAATTTGGGTCCTCATTTTACCAACCTCGGAAGGATGGAAGACTGAGTCAACATTGAGCCTGGTGAGATTTGAACTGCCAAATTGCAGGCAGCCGGCAGGCAGCAGAAGTAGCCTGCAGTACTGCATTCTAACCACTGCGCCACCACAGCTTAAGGTATGTTTGCTTCTAAATAATAGGAAAAATATTTGCTAGCTTGTTAATATGGTGCTCTGCATCTTCAAGTTGTTTTGAATTGCCCTTGTATATACATTTTCTCTTATATCTATACATCATTAAAAAAATAGCCACCAAACATTTTTTGCAAGCTATAATGAAGCATACTGTACCAGAGTCATCTGAGATGCTGGGATGCTTGCTACCAGCTGGTGAACGCAATACATCTGTGCTGTACATTAGAAAGCTGTCATAGTCTTCTCTTCCTTGTGCATCAATTATTGGTATATCAGGAATGATAGGAACTGCAAAAAAAAAGAGAAAAAGAAAGAAAGAAAGAAAGAGAGAAAGAGAGAAAGAAAGAAAGAAAGAAAGAAAAAGATGAATTGGATTTTTTGATACATTCAAACATAATGAATCCCAACTGTACTTTAAATCAAGACTGTTTGATCTACTACTTTGATCTAATGTGAGATATATTTCACTGGAGAAAACTATGTCAGCATTGAAGGTCTTTGATGTAAAAATATGCAAGTTAGGATAACAATACTGAAATGTAGTGGAATAACAATACTGAAATGTGGTGGAATAGTATGATATATTTAGCATGTACCATTAAAAGTAAGAATATTACTAAACAGTTCGATCCTTGTTACCAGTGGTATCACATTAAACAAAGAATATATGCCAAAAGTTATAATTGTCTAAATGCAGACTATAATACTGATTGTATAATATCCACACAATAGAAGCAGAAACTCAAAGGAATATCTGTTAACAATGTTGCATTAGTTCAAGTCCAAAACAAAAATACTGTATAGTAGAAGCTTGACCATACACATATGAAAAGCTATGATAAAAACTCACTGGACATAGGACGTTTTGGCTGTGTAGCCAAGTTAATTGTAGCTTCTCTTTCTGGCCCCCATCCAGCTCCATTCTTGGCCTTCACTGTATAACGGTAGGGCTGTGATTCCCGTAAATTTTCAATCAGAACCATCCGCTTCTTAGGGTCCTCCACCAAGACTTTTTTTATGGGGCCAATGGGTCCTGAAAAAATATATATGTATATAAATTTGGTATATATTTGGTCACTTTTCCTTTTCAACCCAGCCAGCTTTCCTGCTTAAGGAAGGACTAGAATTCATGGTCCCTGGTTTTTAGTCCAGTCCTTTTATTACTGAATCAAATGGGCTCTCAATGTTGTATTGGATTGGCAGAATCAATCAAATGGCCTCTTTTCAACAAGCAAAAGGTTTTGTGTGAAAAAAATAAGCACCAGGGTAAGGCAACCAATATATCCTGTCATACTGGCTATCTGTATCTTACACAATTGGATATCCTGAAGTACCAGCAAGAACAGTGGTTTTTTTTTCTAACTGGACTGAGCCCAAAATCTCTTGTATAGCAAAAAATTTGAAAAGTAAATTACAGAGGGGAGATAACATTGAATGGCAGGAGTCTAGACAGAAGACAGATAGTCCATGGGAATTATCAAAAAATGTGGAAGCAGTTAAATGCATGGAATGAAAGACAAAGACAAAATACCAGGAATGTTGTAAAAAATGGGCTGCAAAATAAACTGTAATAAGACTATAGGATCCAATCAGGTTTGGTTACCGGACCAGAGGTTTTGTCTTCTGAGCTTTTGGACTTGTGCTGGAGCCTATCTTCAGAGAACTTGAACTTGCCCTCCGTGTGCGATTCAAGGTGCTACAAAGCCCTACATGGCTCAAGCCCGGGGTATTTGCGGGACCACCTTCTGCCAATGGTATCCTCCCAGCGCCTGGTGCGTTCCCACAGTTGGCCTCCTCAGGGTGCCATCGGCCAGACAATGTCGGCTGTTGGCCCCCAGGGGGAGAGCTTTCTCTGTGGGTGCACCAACCCTCTGGAATGAATTACCCATGGAGCTCCGGACAGCTCCCAACCTCTCCTCCTTCCACCGCAACTTGAAGACATAGTTATTTCAACAAGCGGGCTTTGATTGATCATGGTTTTAATGGATTTTATTGTTACTCAAATTTTAACTCTTATTTATATACTGTTGCATTCTTTTTTAGGTTTTTATTGTGTGTATTGCTGTGAGCCACCCTGAGTCCCTCGGGAGTAGGGCGGCAAATAAATCCAATAAATCTTAAATCTTAACTTCTCTCTACTGGTCCCGGTAACCGATCCAGATTGGGTCCTACAATGTTATCCTGGGCCACATATATTCCCCTTTATTCGTGCAATAAGACTGTTCAATAAGAAGTCTAAGCAAGAGAAGCAAAGTCAAGCTTCATACAAAGACCAATCATTTGTATCCAACCTGTGGAGAAATGGGTATGGGTAGTGGTGGGTTGCCCCCGGTTCGGTCCGGTTCGCGCGAATAGGTAGCGGTGACGCTGTGACGTCCCGGACCCGGGCTCACCTGCGCGCCCCAACTTACCTTTTTTTTTGCAAAATCGCCGAAAATAGCGGTCTGCGCATGCGCAGAGCGCTTTTCTGGCAATTTTTCACAAATAAAACTTCCTGCGCATGCGCGGTAGCATGGTTTACATGCATGCGCGAGCGAAGCACGCATGCTCGTGCAAATTTTGCGCGCGTGCCTGCATGCACACACATGAAGAGAACCGGTTACGAAGGTGGGTAGAACCCACCCCTGGTATGGGCTATCCTTACTACCATCACCATTCAGGGGTTTTATAGTCTGCACCTTGGATTGACAGTTTTGATATCATAGGTTTCAAGAGCAATGGCCTCCAGTGATGCCTTCTAAATGTATGCAACTGAAATACTACCATGAAGATGTTGAACAAGTTAGCCAGGATACATAATTTTTAAGGATAGCCCACATATTTCATGCTTACTGTTTTCCTCGTTGACGAGTCCGTAGCTGACCTCATAAGCTGTGATCATGCCATTTGTTTCTGCAGGCTCAGCCCAGCTCAGCTGCGTCACAGTGGAGGAGATGACATTGAAGGCCAAGCGCCCAGGCTCACTAGGAACTAGAGATGAAATGCAGAAATAATTCTGTAGGCAACTAACACACAGTGTAGGAATGTTTGAATGCCTTTGAATGCATTGAGGAAAGAATATGAAGAGTTGGCTACCTGAATTGGGAAATAGCACAAGAGCTATATAATGCAGTAATTTTAAATCAGATGCCCTAAAAGTCAACCAAGCACTTAATTTAGGAGCATTTTCAATGGACTGCTCCTCATAGGAATTCTAAACTTAAAATCTGGAGTTTGATGGATAAGTGTATATTAGTATTAGATATTAGTAAAAAAAGAAGCAACCGACATAGAGCCAGCCAGAAGACTAGTGCAATAATGATGAATAACAACAACAAAATAAATTTTTATAGGGACTCCACATTCATCCTATTTGAACAACCTAGGAAAACAACCAGAAAAACACCAGCCGTGGTGGTGCAGTGGTTAGAATGCAGTACTGCAAGCTACTTCTGCTGCCTGCCGGCTGCCTGCAATTCAAATCCCACCAGGCTCAAGGTTGACTCAGCCTTCCATCCTTCTTTGGTGGGTAAAATGAGGACCCAGATTGTTGGGGGCAAGATCAGGGGTGGGTTCCACTTACCTTTACTACCGGTTTGCAATGGGAGCACGCCAGTGGTGGGATGCTCCCGGTTCGGCCTGGTTCGTGCGATCCGGTAGCAGACAATCTGATGTCACCAAACCGGTTCTCCGTGGCTGGGAGCTGGGCCCCACCGCCCACCCCTACCTTATGTCTGCCCTCTATTGCTGAGCAGTTTAGCCCAGCTAAGGTGCGGCAATCCAGTAAAAAGCGCCCATCAGCTGGGCTTAACTGCTCTGCGCATGCGCAGAGTGCTTGTTTTGAGCTGTATGCCAGGAAAGTATCTAGCGAGCATGCGCGGAGTGCCTGTTCGGCGCACATACAAGCGAAGTGAACATGTGTGTGGCGATCACGTGCAAAGTGCGTGCATGAAGAGAACTGGTGGTAAAGGTAAGTAGAACACACCCCTGGTGTCACCCATTGGCCATAGGTCCTGGTGGTATGTGCCTATAGATTAGTCCCTTTTTTATTCCTTGTAAGATAGACCAATGTTATACGAGACAAATAAAATCAATTTTTTTTTTAAAAAAAAGAGCCTTGGTGGCACACTTAGCTAGTGTACTGCCTAAGTGGTTCCACTTAGTTCCATCTGCCTGCAATTAGTG
>JANHFM010001209.1:149831-165717 GCA_032468115.1 Grayia smithii
GGACAGCGCTGGCTCTTCAGCTTTGAAACGGAGATGAGCACCGCCCCCTAGAGTCGGGAATGACTAGCACATATGTGCGATGGGAACCTTTACCTTTACCTTAAGGTAATGCTAAATTTAAAAAGCAGTCTAGGCAACCTCAGATTAAAGCCTATCTGGGCATAATTACTGGAAAGCAGAAACTTGTAGAGTTTTTGAGCCTACATAGTTTTTGCCTGAGCACAGCATGGCCAAAAGCATTTATTGATATAAGCATTTATCGATATACTACTAAACTCTTGTATCTGTAATCTTTACAGGGTGAAATGATGCATCATAGGGCAAAATGTTTTCAACCAAGGTGTCTCAAATGAGCTGACTTGCAGAATGCATCCAAAATCATGAGACCCTTGGAATTGAAATCTGGCAAATTTTACAAAACATTTTATGACTTAAAAATGATTACAAAGCATGTTATAGAATAAGACAAAATGTCATCAAACACGTCCTGTGGTCAAGTGTTGAGGTCTGATTGCGCTATATAGTTCAACATGGGCTACTTTCAAAGTAGATATATCTCTAAATATTTCCCAGAAATTTTAATTTCCGGTACATTGGATGCTCTGCCATTGTTGAAAGCATTGAGGACTCTTGTGAGGAATCTGGTATCTCTGTACTGAAGTGTAATATATATCTGACAGTTACAATGTAAGCCAAATGACAGCAATAAAAATGAGACACATTTTCAAAAGTTTTTTTTATATTCCAACATTTAAGTCAAACCTGTAAGAAAGCTTATACAAATTTAAAATGATAGCATTTTTGTAATTATAGTGGTGAAAATGGCATTATTGTACAATTATGTAGTTTGAAAGTAGGGAACATAGGTAGTGATTCAGAGGATTTACTTCTGAAACTGCCTAACTGCCCCTGAAATGGCATGGTTTGAGGAGGGTCAGCATTGTCCAGAGAGAGAACAGAATGTTCTGGAAGTCTCTGGAAAATTCTGTTCTGAAATCAGTAAGTTATAAACATCTCTATTTGAAACCTTCGTTACTATTACACATACACAAAAGACAAAAAATGTTTATGTAGAACTCTAACAAAAATGTCACCATATAGAGATTCAATCTGATTTCTTGTTCATATAAACCTTCTTATCAGTTGCGTTCAGATCTGCACAAAGATCCTCCAAAGACAGGAAGGGCTACTAATATGAAGTCTCAATTTTCAAAATGTTCCAGGTCCTGATTTGTGACATTTAATCTAAATGGATTGCATGGCAATAACTCATTTTAGTCCATATGATGACCTCCATGAAACTGAATTGTCACATACTCTTTTTCTTCTTAAATTTTTGATGGGAGTATTGAATCTTGCCTATAATTCTTGGAGGCAAACAGAAAAAAAAATGTTACTAAAAGGTCCAACTCAGTAGTTTTTCTTCCTAAAGCTTCTTAAAGAGCTTCACACTCCATGAAGATCCTAAGGTAGTGACAATTGTAATACAGTTTTCAATGAAGTATAACATTGACACGGTGACACTGCATTGCACGTACTGTAGGAAGCAGTCATAGCAAAGCTTAAGAACTTTTTTTCCACAGAAAATTCCATTATACATAGGACGGTCCACTCGTCATTTTCCTATTTTCAAACAGTCTTTCATTTCCACATCAGAAAAAGAGTGTCCCTCTGTATTTCAAAGACAGTGATTTTGGTGTCAGTCAATTCTGAAAAAAAAGCTTCAGTCATTCAATCAGTTTTTTTACTGCGCTTGTCACTGTTTCGCCTTTTTCACTATGGTGCCAACAGCTGAAATTACTGTTGTTTTGGAGCCACTTGCACTGGTGGTTACGGTTACAACAGCCGGCAATGTTGCAGTGGTTGTGAGAATGGTGGGCTGAGCTATTGTTGTCACAGGAATGGCAGAATCCCATTTGCTTTTCCTCTTCTGTGCATCTGTGTATTGAAAGAAAGCATGAATTTCAACAGGCTTGGTTAGACAAAATTCTCCTTGTCACAAATTTATTTTCCCTCTGAAGTAAAATGCTTTCAAAGTCATCCCACCCCACTTCAAAATGCTGTTGGGGAAATCATTAATCTCAAATGAGTTTTCCAATTCAGTATCGTTAACAGTAACAGCATCGTTACATTTGAGACTAATAAATGATTGCTATAAACTTTCATGGATACTCTTATCAATGGAAACCTTATTTATTTATTTATTTGTTAGATTTATAAGGCTGCCCAACTCAAAGCCGACTTTTAAAAACAGCAAAAACCCATAAACAAAATTAAGAGGGGGAAACATGCATCAGAACCCAAAGCAACAATACATATCAAATGGGCACATCACCAACATATCCCGCAGCCTGGGGCCAATGCCCAGTTTTTGAAAAATGTATAAAGGCCTGTAGGGTCAGGGCAGCCCAAACTCTGGGGTTCCAGGAGGCAGGCACTACAACAGAAAAGATGCACCTTCTGGATCTCCTCGGATGACAGTGCTTAATAGCTAGGACACAAAGCACATCCACTGTGTCAGATCTTATGAGGCAAGCAAAAATAACAGAACAGAGGCGATCTCTTAGATGGCCAGGCCTTCGTGATCACGAGAAGGGACTTCAAGTCCAGGAAAGGGTACAAGTTGCAGCATCCCATGTGATAATTGAATAGAGACTGTGAAGCCCAGGAAGAATTCCCACATTGAATGCTAGTCTTGAACAGGACTATGTAACCTAAACAACCTCCAGACACTGAACATAATAGCATCACTTGGTTGACCAGTGGTCAAGATGCACAATGTTGAAAGAGCGATGGACAAATGATGAAGCAGGACTTCAGCAAATAAGGAAGAACAAAAATTCAAATCTAGACTTCTCACTTACCTCCACCCGCAGTGCTAGCTGTTGTGGTGGTTGTAGAAGGAGCATTTGTTGTCCCTTTCTTAGTGCCTGTAACAAATTCAATCTAGAAAAAAAAAGGAAAGGCCATTATACTCTGTGCTCCTGATTTTTATCCAAAGGAATTAGGAACATGCCCCCCAAAATTATTAAGAACACATCTTTGCTCCTGTTCTCAATTCTGGCAGAATCACAGAGATTCAATGGCACTCAGCTATTTACCAGGAAATAATAATGATTTTTCTTCATGAATAGCAGACAAGAGGGGGTCTCCTCCATTTTCTTATTTGGTCTTATTTAAATACTAGCTCTCTCAATTAGAATAAAAGGTGTTTAAAACAATTAATTAATTAATTAGAACTTCATACTATTTAACAGTAAAAACATTAGGAAATTAGAACTTCTAGAAAGCATGTCTCTTCAAACATAACCTTAACAATTTGCATCAATAATGGCAAATCAGTGGCTATGAAAATCCCAACAATCTCATCATACTTCGACAAGTCCAAGATCATTACAGGAAGAAGGCAAATCACAGAATTATTCAATTACAACACAATTTAAGGAACAATTTGAATGGCTGTGAAAAGAACCAAGGTCCAAACATGCTACTGAGAAGTTCTCATGTATATCTTGTTAACTATTTGGATAATATACACTAAATCCAGGCCTTTACTAACTAAATATACTGGGTTCTACAGGAGGACGATCAGGTTAGTTCTGAGGTAAAGCTATAGGTACAAACAGAAATCCTCAACTTGTAACCACAATTGAGTCCAACATTTCTGTCTTTAAGCAAGACATCTTATTAATGAGCTTTGCCCCATTTTATGACCATTCTTGCCACAGTTAAGAATGTGTGGTTTCAAGTGAATCTAAATTCACTTGAATTCATGTTTCAAGTGAATCTGGTTTCCCCACTGACTTTGCTGTCAGAAGGCCACAAAATGATCACATGGCCTTGGGACACTGCAACTGTCATAAATGTGAATCAGCTGCCAAGTATCTGAATTTTGATCACATGAGCTTGGGGATGCTGCAATGGTTGTAAGTGTGAAAAACAGTCATAAGTCACTTTTTTAGTGCCATTGCAACTTCAAACGGTCACTAAACAAACTGTTGTAAGTTGAGGACTACCTGTACACACCCACCCACACAAATATACCATATATAAAATTGGAAAGTGCCAGGTTATTGGGAATAGAAACATGACTATATATCTCCATACTTACTTCTCATCCTTATCTATGCTTTGGGAATACTTGAAATATCTGACATCTTTGGTCAAGAAAAGAATGTCTAATTTGTTTAATTTAATTAACTGCAGATTTATCAAAGTGCAACCTGGGGAATGCAACACTTTAATTCTTTACATTCCAAAATGTAACTAATACCTTTGTTCGCTCTTTCTTGGCTTTTTCTAGCTTGTCCATTTCAATTTTTTGTGCTTTTGCTGAAAAAACAACCACATAACAGTAAATACATCCAACAGATTCAAATATGTGGGTCAAAAGAAGTAGTATCTCAATATTTTCAGCATCAAACCTTATGTATTAAAAACATTTGTTCTCCTCATTACAGAATACTGCAAGTTTCCTCTAATTCAGCTAAAGGGGAAATAAAAGCCTTAACTAATGCTTTGAGCTCTTTGAAAAACAGAGAGCATACAAAGAAAATGCATGATTTTAACCACACGTTTTCTCCATTTTACTAGAACTTAGAAATCTAGAGAAAGCATGGAAGAAAAATCTTCAATACCTAGTGCCTCATAATATGAATCTTCAGCCCACCCATGAGGATCAAACATGTCCTAAAAGAAAAAAACAGAAAAAATTCCCTGTTACATATGTAGATTTTAAATCATGCAATATTTAAAGAAAAGAAACCCCGTGACTTCACATCCTAGTTAAGAATCGCATATGGATTTTTGGATGTTTTTAAACAGATAAAACAATTTATGGATGTTTTTAAACAGATAAAAACTAGGATCACACTGTCATAAAAGATTGCACATTTTTTAATCTTGTCTTTCTTATAACTCAAGGCAGTGAATATATCAAATTGTGCTGTGATAGTGGAAATTACAGTGGACCACAAATTCTGAGAAGCAATGGTTCTAAAGCTTCAGCTTCAGCTTTATTTATTAATTTAATTTAATTTAATTTAATTTAATTTAATTTAATTTAATTTCCTAGCTACAAGAAGAGTAATTCATAATAATGCAGAATGGTGAAGATAGTGCCTATTCGTGTGTTTACAATATATCAGATACAAATGCAGTCCCTTTCCCTCAGTTACTATAAGCATTCCAGTTTGGCAATACTCATTTTTTTTCCCATGCCAAAAAATGGGAAGCTACTCCTAGTCAGAAAAGAATATAATCCTCCAAGCTAAGTGGGAAAGAATTTATTTTTATAATCAGCAAAATATCTACAAAAGGTTGTGGTTGATCCAGTCTTTTAAATCTACTTACCTTTGGATAATTAGTGCCAAGTTCATCAATTGCACAAAACTGGATCAGCTTCTCATAGATGCTGAAATGAAGCATTGCAACACATTATTTCTATTATTTCATGTTCCATTTCAGGTCACTAATAGTTTCTGGCTGGCTTCGAGTAAACCAGTGTGTATTAAGACATATTTATGCTCAAAATTGATATTGCATTATATTAGTGATATTATTTTCAGTAGCTTGGACAACACACTAAAAAGAATGTCTAATTTATTTCTCAGAGGTCCATGGGAGAAGGAAAGCGGAAATACAGGCTGAAACTTTCCATGACTAGACAATGCTATCTACTATTGCCCTTCCACTTCTACAGATGAAATGTTCCAAATCTCTTGCTTACAAAATGCATAGCCAATCCTTTTAACTAAACTTGGGGGAATGATTAAGAATAAGCCCTCAATCATTTGTAGGAAATGGTATTTCAGAACACAGAATGTTTACATGGCTTGCTTAATCTCCCTATAGAGCAAGCGGGTTCAACCTTTTGGCTTGTCTGGGCTGCACTGAGTGAAGACAAACGTACATATAAGTTTATTTTTTCTAAAATATTTTTATTATGATATTGTGGGGCTGCAATACCAGCTGTCCAGGACCACATGCAGGTCTTCTGGATGGTACCTGCCTACTATAGAGGATATTTTTGGGGGCGAGGAGGGGGGGGGGGGAAACCCAAGCATCAACCAGTTTGCATATTTTTATCAAGCTTAAAGAATATATTTTACATAGAAAACCAATTGTGATCATCTTTAGCCAGTTCCAGAATCAAAAACTATTCTCCCTTCAATCCAACCCCAACTCATGAAGAGGCCCCAGATATTCTCCAAGTAGTAGTACAGTATATGCTTCTGGACTCTGAGTCTTCATTGTTGCATATAAATGTGAGAGCTTATTATGTCAACATTATGATCCTGGTGAAGCCCTTGTATCAACATTTGGCATTCACTCAAGTTTTGAGCTTGGTGGCCTACAAATGTGCTCCCAGACAACTACTTACCTGGGATTTCGGAACTCTTTTTTCCTTTGAATTATCAAGTTCATGTCCATTCCTTCCTTGATTTTCCTTTCATATAGCTTCTGTATTTTGTCCTAAAGGAAAAAATATAGGAATATAAGCAAAGGAATGATAATAGTCAGGTATATAGTATTGAAGGAGAAGCTAAATTGACACTTCCCCCCCAAAAAAGCAAGAGATGAGGGATATAGAACGTAGTACATTCCAGATGTTTTGAATTACAATTCAGGTATTCTCAGAAGACAAGATCAATGGTTCTCAAGAAGAACTAAGGTTCTTAGCATCTTCTCATTATTGGCTATATTACCTAGTGCAACTTTGGGTTTGTGTTCAAAAATGTCTGAAGAGCCACAGATTCCCCAACCCTGTTTTAATTACATTGCAAGAGTATAATATTCATAATCTATTGTGTGTGAACTAGACTGCTCTTGTACAGATAATTGTTGAATTTAAAAAATTAAACAGAGTAACTATAATTATAATTATGCATGGTCACACATTAACAGGAATTTTGGTTGATAAACTAAGAACATGCGTGCTTAGACTGTAAAAACAATTTATATCTAGAGCACAGCATGTCTGAAAGTAAAAACACTTCCTTAATATATGTGAAAGGTCTCTTAAGAGTTCAATATGCAACAGCTTCTCTTGAAGGGAAAAAACCCCCAGATACCTTGATACACAAATACATTCTTCCCTCTTCAAAGAGTGTTCTTCAGAATCCCATACCAATAAGCTGTTGCTTTAGATATTGTTAATGATTTCAGCCCACTTTGTGTTAAAAAGAATCAGGATGAATATGTGAGTGTCAAGTGACAACTAACAGCATCATTTGGATGAATAGTACCTGACAGACAGGATCTCTTTACAATTACAAAGCTATTATATATGGGAGTGAATATGAAAGAAAATGTGCCTGGTTAGACCTTTATACAAGACTCCTGAAACAGATACTTTTTGCAGAATTTCAGATTAAGATGGTGATTAAATACCATTAGTGATTAGAAAAAAAAAAATCAAGGAAAATCTTACCTGTAAGTGGTTGGAACATCTGCCTTGTGGTTCTGGTGGAATTTTGATCTCATCAGGTGACATGTTCCTTACCCGCTCAGAGAAGGAAGCTAGAAAGAAAGAGGCCATCAGAATTAGAAGTTATAGAAAATTAAGTTTATTTGTAAAAGTTGCACTGTCACATTAACAATAGATAATTCAAACAAGTATCAGTAAGTGGTTCTTAAAATCTGGGAAGCAAATTAATTGACAAATAAGCATGCATACAATACACTTCTCTCTGTATATAATGATATAACTGTAGAACTATAATTTTCACAATCTCCAACCACTTCCTATTGGATACTTTGGCTAGAGTTGGTAGAAGCTGCAGTTCATACTAACTGAATATTGTAGGGATCAGGACTACTGGTGTTGTCATATAGCCAAAATTTGCATTTCATCACCTATAATTTTGTAAGCGGCCTGCAGTCATCCAATTCATTAAATTTCTTTAATGAATACATAAATTAAACAGCCTTCAATATGACAGATGGTCAATTCAGAAGTTTTTCCATAAATAGGCAACCTGTTTGTGCATTTTCCCTAAGTGATTTGTTAATCAAGGGTATAATTGTTGGGCTAAAATGCGAAAGCCTCAAGATGCTACAAGATGTTTGTTGACATTCCTCATTTAAAACACATTGCAAAAGACATAATCTGATAAATATTCAGCAGGGTTGTGCATAGACTATTGACAACAGAAAAATGGCTGCTTTTCTAAGTGTATTATTCCAAGGCAACGTTGTGTACTGGACTCCAGTTCTCCCCTCGGCATGAGGCTCCGCCTGTAGTCTGAAAAGTTCATTTGTGAACAAATGTTCTTGCTGAATTTTCAATTGTTACTATAAAGAACATGATAGGGTAGGGCAGTTTATGGAAAAGAACAAAACCCCTTTTCATTCGTTTTTCCCATTTTAATAGTACTAATTGCTGAGTCTCCTGGTAGATTGCATCTTTATTACCTTTATCTGCTGTCTATAAAAAAAAACCTAAGTAAAGATAAAGCCGCAATTCTGTATGTAGCTTACTAATAATGACTCTCAGCCAGGCCTCCATTGTGATATATAGGTAATATATTCATCTGAATTTCTGTTCTACTGACAAGCTTTGGAAATTTGTTGAAGATGCTATAATTGGAACAATTCCTCAATTATAGTTTCTTTTAGGATGGTTATGCAGGGTTGAATTTTCCAGCAGTCACAAATGACAAAGAAATGTTCTTTGACATTTCCAGAGAATGTGTTTTTATGAGAAAAGAAATCTTGCCAACATCTCCAGAGAAACGCAAACTGGTTCCAGAACCTCCTGACAACAGGCTACAGACTTACAGCTAATGTTGTGGGAGTCGGGTGATTGTTTTTTAATTAAGAACTGCACTTCAAGAGGGGCCAGTGTGGCAAAAAGCAAAACACAAATGATGTTTATTGATCTCGGAGATTAGACAAGAGTTCAACACCTGGGACAAGATGAGGGTGTTTTATTTTAAATTTGATAAGGGCAAAATCCTGAATGTATTACTTAGCCTAAACTGAATTCAATGGAGAATGGAGAACTTAAGTATATATTTACTGTGTGCCACCTGTAAAGCTTTAGATTTATCTAAAACGTCTCCTTACTACCATTTTACATAAAAAAATTAAGAAGACACCTTCAGAGAATTTGCGTGCTGCTTGGAGAGTGACTTAACAATCAAATAGCAAATGCTAAACAGCAGGTAATAATTCTCAATTATGGTGTATTCTATGCTCATTTTGTAATGGGTGCCTCAAGTCACCCTAGGTGGCCCAATGAGTGAATTGGTGCTGAGTTTTTCTGAATCAATTTAGCACACTAGGTCACATGTTATACTAGTCCTTTAAGAGAAAGACAATCAAAGAGAGAAAAAGGTTATAATATGTATTAAAATGCAATTAGTTGGGTAGGCAAAGCATCTGTATGGGTATTTAAATCAACTGGATGCCTAAGCCTAAGATTATTACAGTATAGAGAAAGAAGAAAACAAAGGGTAATTACATCTGGTATTTTCACTCCAGTATCTTTCCTTTGAAAAGGAGCACAATGCCAGGATGCAATGGTAGACATTTATGTATTCTTCATTATGCGATTTTGGCAAAGATGAAATTTTACTTTTGTTGAAGCCCAATCAGTGACACTGGCTGCAACCCTTGCCAGGGTGTGTACCCTTGCTGCTTTCCAGTCTAAAGAATACTGTGTTGGGATTCCAGGATGTTGACTCTAGACATGACTCACCCCTATGAGTCCAACCAGCACATTTGCAAAATAAATAAATTATCCATACCTTGCAGCTATAGTTTTGACAAAAGGTTTGACTAAGGCAATGCAAGCCACTTTAATAAGCTGGGACTTGATTGGAATTAGAAATGTAACACTAAATATTCCAACATCAGCAGTATAAGAAATCTGCTTCTACTGCAGAGATATGCTTTACTGTCAGAACACTCCGTAACCTTAGTCAATCTTTTCTAGGGGTTAAAGCACCAGGCTAGAAGCTGGGAGACCATGAAGTTTAGCCCCATCTAAGCCCAAAACCAGCTGGGTGACTTGGTCAGTCACTCTCTCTCAGCCCTAGGAAGCAGGTCATGGTAAACCTTGCTAAGACCTTGCTAAGAAAACTACAGAACTTGCCAAGGCAGTCTCCAGGATTCAAAGACACAAAACTGCTCCCGTTGAATCCATCTTGCATTTCTCCAAACCAGAAGCCTTCATTATCTTATTGGTACAGGTAGTCCTCAACTTACAACCACCATCGAGTCCAACATTTCTGTTTCTGAGAGAGGCAGTTTTTTAAGTCTTGACCCATTTTACAATTTTTATTGCCACAGATGTTAAGTGAATCACTGTGGTTGTTAACAACATGGTTATAAAGTGAATCTGGCTTCCCCATTGACTTTGCTTGTTAGAATGTCCCAAAAGGTGATCTCTCGGACACTGCAACTGTCATAAATATGAGTCGGTTGCTAACCTTTCAAATTTTGATCATGTGATCATTGAGATGCTGCAATTGTCTTAAGTGTGAAAACTGGTCTTAAGTCACTTTTTCCAGTGCCGTTTAAACTTCGAACAGACACTAAACAAATGATTGTAAGTCAAGCACTACCTATACTTCTGCCACCCATTAACAGGGTGCAGTTTCTCTGCAAATCAACTACAGGTCTTTCCTTTTGCCTCACAGGGAAATTATATTATGCCTTTATTTTCTGAAAACTCAGTTTTTCATTAGTTTTCAAGCTTTTCTTCTATGGATGGATGAATAAGGTTATAGCAACCATTTTAAATCAGCTGTTTCCTCAGAGAAAGCCTTTCTGTGTAGCAACCCACTAGTTATTTATTTCAATCAAAGGACTGTCAGCAGCTTACAATTACAGCAGTAACAAAACATCAACAATACAATTACACATCCAAATAAGTAATCATAAGAAAATTAAAACCATTCAATAAAAATCATAGGAACAATCAATAGATGTGCAATAATGTATATAGAAACGTTGAGAATAGTCCCCTTTTTAATAATTTCCTAAAGCAAAATAAGGTTGATTATTTTTGCATGTCATCCCTATAGCAGATTACCAGAAATTCTGCAACATGAGTTGCAGAAAAGGCACCATTATCCAGGTCTGTACTCTAAAGTGTGATCGTATTGTCTGCATCATATCTTTACAAAGCACAAAAGAACAGCGTGGTGTTTTCACTTCTATATCAAAACCATTTTATTAATGGTTAAACATGCTAGCATAAAATGGCTGCAAACTAAAACACAGGCAATCTAGGTGCAGCAGTCAATCATAAAACGATTCCTAAAAAGTTATTGTAAATCATTATGGCTATATATTATAAAAATATAGTTCTCACTTTACAGAAGGCATACAATGAGACTGAAACTTGCCTTTTGCTCCATGGAGTGGGAGCTGCCCATGTTCAAGGGAAAGCAAGCCAATTAGCCTTCTGCAAATTAACTTCAGATAAATGATTTCAAAGTTATTTCTCCAAGATCACTCATAAGTCAAACCACATATTCATTGCCCAAATCAAATGCTCAATTAACACTCTATCTACTACTTTTCCCCTTCGGCAACATGCTAAAACTTTAATTTTTTTCTTTATTCCAGGGCCATCAATCATTTTCAACTGTTTTGTGTTCATCTTATGAAAACTGATTCATTCATGCTCTGCTATGCCCCACTCCTATCGATTTCTGCCTTCCCTTCCCCGTCCCCCCAATTTATATGGCAGTTCTGAAATCCCTTTTACTTTTTCATATTTTCACTGAGCCACTGACCATGCTATAGTCTAATGTGTTGGGCTCTAATCTCCCATCATTGTTGTATCTCAATGATTCTGGTGTTTGGAAGATGGCATTTAACTTGGGCACAACTGCCAGCAGTTCAGTTCATATATGTATATTAAAGTGTAGGCGTAAATATGTATATGGTTGGAAGAATAATTAAGAGGAGGAAAAACTAGTTCATTATAGTGTTCATTAAGTGGGGTTGGACTGGACTGGTATGATATAGACTGAAGACTCCGGATTAGTCACAGACTTCACTGGATAGCTTTGGGATGCCCATCTTCCCTCAGAGCAATCTACCTTACAGGATTGCTTTGTAAGGTGTAAAATGAGTAGAAATCATCATGTAAGCTGCCTCGAACAGTATGGGTATCTGCATAAAAAACAACAACCGCAAAACCTGACTGTAGTAAAATCATAAGAAGCCAGAGATAGAACAAAGGCCTAAACATTTAATTTTCGAAGGAAACATGTTCAAGCTTGTAAAAGAGAAAATACAAGAGTATTGTGCATATCTCTCATGTTGAAATGGTTTTCTGCTTTAACTATATTGCAAAATTATGCTTACACCTAAGTAATATTAACGAAGGAACAACTGCTAAAAAAAAAACAGGGATCAGCCAGTCTTATTGTCTATCTAACTTATGCCTGGCTGAAGTACTGCATCTAAGTATTCAATGTGCACCAAAATCTTTGCAGAAACAACAGGGAACAATTTTAAACTGGCCTTCTCCTCAGTCCAAAACTGTTTGAATCTTATGCAAAGCAGAGCAGGTTTTCTTACTTTCTGGTAGCAGCAAAACAGACGCATCAGGAGCATCAATGTGCCAATCAAGAATACATTTTGCAACAGAAATACAGTTAACTAACTTATTCGTGGATTCAGAGATACACAATGAAATCAATGTATGTGAATATCAATTCTTGATAATGCTCTTTTCCCAACTCTTGTATATCATCTTAATAATACTGGGGGAATTTTTATAAGCGCTGATAAAATCTGTTGTACCCATTATTCTTTCTAAATTATAGATAACCTGTTTGGGTCTTTGATTCCTACATCAGGAAGAAGAATAAATTCATTTATAGAAAGAAAATAGTAATCTATGGGAGCAGGAAGCTGCTGAAGAGATCTGGATTTCTTTTTTTTCCCCTCAAGCAACTTTTTCCAGCAATCTCCTCAGTGTCACTTAAGGATATAAAATGGGTTCATTTAATAATTAAACAGAAAATAAACAAAGCGGCTGGAATGGTACTTCTTTTGTAGTTCATCTATAGTCTTCGAGCAAAAAAAAAGTAAAAAAAGGATCCCTGCTATAGTAGATGGGCAGGATAACAGTTGCCTTCTGTAGCCATTTGAGGGGAAAGAAGGAATATTTGGGATGAATGGGAAAGAACCAAGAATGAAAAAGAAACGATCGCATAAGAAAAATGAGAACGACAGCTGCCAGAGATGTAATTCTTATACAAAGGAGGAAAAGTAGCTGGTTGTGAAGAGTTATGAATAAGCATGTACTTGAGCAGACTCAAACAAAGAAGAAACATGAGTAGGCAGGAAAAAAGGTCCCAGGGAAGAAAAAGGAGTCCATTACTATACATGGCCATCTTGCAAAAGTTAGGCCCAGACTCTAGAGCCTTTCTTCTTTCACCTTTATCCCTGGCCTTGCCCAATTTCACAGTGAGAAGGGAATTGTATAAACATTCAAAATACATTCAAGAAAAGCAAGGTGAGGTAGAATAATATTTTTATAGTACTTACCAACTAACTCCTGGGGATCCCTCGTTTCCAGTTCTGAAAAGTCCTAAGTGCAAGCAAAGAAGAAAAAACAACAAAAGATTAGCAAAAAGCCTGTACAATATTCAGGCTTTGTAAATGCCTGAATGTAGAGTATTTTACCCAAGTCTATGCAATAAATTACCACTCAGAGGCTCACAATACAGATGCTTAGCATGGGCAACAGAGAGCCTAAATTTAGAACAAAAAAAGGTTAAACGTAAAGTGAATTGTAGAAAATCAGAATCAACCACATTCCCAATGTATCATCTCATGAAATTTTACAACTGAATGCAATAACTGTTATTCCAGTAATGTCTTTGAATTTTAATGCAATTTATGTTGCTCTTAGAAGGCCAGTGCCAAATTTAGGTTGTTTGAAATGAAGCAATAAAAGGGGGAACCAAAGAGCTTGAAAAATCTCTTTCCAAATTGGGAGAATGAGGTATTCAAATTGCAGGGCAAAATGCTGCACAACTCAGAAAAGTAACCTAACTTTGTGTATATGTTCACATGGTGTGAGATGATGGTACTTAACAGGAAAGTGATTTGGGATTATGGTGGATAGCTCAATGTGTTCAATAACCCAAGGCCTGGTTGCTGTAAAACCAGGAAAGTTCCATCATGAGAATTCTTAGAAGTGAAGTGTAAAGGTTAGCAGGCATGAAGAAATATTGTTTTACTCTTCTGTTCTCCACACGCCAAAAAGAGTCAGAAATGGATAAGATTTCCAAAAAGTAAGAGCTTTTGAAGGACGATTATGAAGGGTTTTTTAGGCTTAAGGAAAGGGCAAATAAAAGGGATATGACTATCTGGATCTCAGTTATGCATGATTATGGAGAAATTAATAAAGAAACCTTTTCCCTCCCTCATAATATTACCATTCATGATATATCAAGTACCAATCAATGCAGCAGTTGAACACAGATAAAAGAAAAAAACAACAAACTATTTCTGATATGCAAAACAATGGAATTCACTGACGTATAATATAGTTGGCAGTAACAATATATATTCTCATTATAATATGGGAAACGTGAGATAGATTAGGGTTTTGTGTTCATGTCTGGGTTGTGTTACCATAGGTGCATTAACTGATTAAAATAAAGCTACTGGATTAGTGCTCATGAAAGAGACTAATAACTTGTTAATAACTTGCAGAGAACCCAAGTTCAACCCAGTGTTGAAATCATTATTGAGAAAAAATTGTTCACACATTTTTGTAGGCAAGACCGAACAGATGTGAACTTGAATGTATTTGAAGAGACACAGGACTTCCGACCCTACGACTGATTAAATTCAGCTGATAGTATGATAGCACTATAGCTGTTATAGCTCAGCTTTTATGTTTACAAATGGAAGAATTTACCCAGAACACTCCTGAATTATGAAGTGCAAAGTATGAGAAAGTATGGCCGCCAGGAGGAAGGGTGCAAGGGACATGAAGAAGAAAGACAGGCATAAAAAGCACAAATTCTTATTAAATGAGACACTGGGAGCAGTAGCAAGTCTTTTATAATTTGCAAAGATCCAGGGTTTGTCTAGCACGGCACTAATACTATTCATTCAAATAGGAAACACTGCCCATTTGTTGCCTAGCCATATGACTGCCACAAATACTACTATTTCTATTTCAGGTGGACATAGCAGGGGATTTTGTTTTAGAAGGCCAACATTCAGTAAAGTACTTTGGAAATTGGCTCTGCCAAATCCATGACGTCAACATAACCTTTTCTAAAGAACCCCTAAGGGATTAAGACCTTTTCTCTATCACTAAAAACAGTTAAATAGCTTTATATAGCTTTTTTCCCCCCTAAAAAAAGTTGCATGGTTAGAAAAATGTTTACATCATAAATAGGAAGAATTCCCTCCCTCCTTCTCTTTCTTTCCTTCCCAGCAACCTTTTCCTGCAGCAAACAGTCTGCTTTATTTCTCCATACAACTGTGTACAATTCATGATACACATTCAAACTATGTACTAAAGTCAAATGCTGAATATCAAACTATATATTTAAAGCTGTCCCTATTCTAGTAGATTCTAGTTCCATAGGCAATTGCCAAAATAAAGGCGGGGGTAATAATAAAGGCTAGAAAATGTAAAATCTGGGGAATTTTACAATTTGATGTTTAAAACACATTAAATCAGCAGGCAAAAAAAACAAATTGTCAAAATCAAACAAAGCTATGGTCAATGTTAACATTGAAAACAATGGCAACATCATTTTAAAAGAAGCATTTCCTTTTCACACTCATAGAGCTATGGATGCCTCTTAGAAGATGCCTGTAATTATCTAAGCATGAATTTTGGATCCTGAGCATTTTCAAAAAAAAAAAAAAAAACGGGTGTGGGGTA
>JANHFM010001209.1:173810-191670 GCA_032468115.1 Grayia smithii
GCGGCTGGTGCCACCGCCGCCACTGCCACCACTGCCACCACCAACTGCCCCCCCCCTCGCCCCACCAAATGTATACTGGTACATTCGGTGTACAAGATGCACCCAGATTTTAACCCCCTTTTGGGGGGTAAAAAGGTGCGTCTTATACTCCAAAAAATACGGTACATACATACATACATACATACATACACACACACACATACAAGTCCCCAGAAATAGAAAAAGTAGTTTTAAAAACAAAGCAAAATCAAATCAGTTAGAATTCATATATAGAAAGCTTGGATTTGGATGTTAATTGGTTCAATATAAATTGCAGAAATTACAAAAAGAAGAATCTTTATAACTTTTCAAATGTTTTTGAAAAACAGAAATGAATGCCCATCTGTCATCTACTGGGCTTCTTTGTACTATTATATTTGGGACATTAATCAGGCTGGTCAAATTATCAACCTGCGTTTGCCAGTTGAGTCATATAATTGATACAGCATGATATAATGAAATCAGAGGGTTAGAAAAAATTAGTGAAGAAATACTGCCACTACATGGACAACACAGTCAATTAACAACACAGTTAAGTTTTAATTAACTTTTAAGTCTCAGATGTTTTAGATACTGACAGGCATACATTTGGAAAGAAATATTAACTTTAGCGTGGTTTAAAACATTCCACAAGTATTTTCCTAAGTAAACAAATAAACCAAATAAATAAATATCTCATTTATAGACAGAAAGAGAAAGAAAGCATCTAATCAACATCACTATATGACATCTATTATTACATTTAAATCCTGAATCTGAAGCTCAGTGGTTCCTCTTCCCATTTTGCCCCACAACAAAAAACCTTGTAAAAGAGAGACTGATCCAAGCCATCCAGAGAACTTACAAAGCTAAGAGTGAACTTAAACTGGGGCCTCCAAGTCCAACATCTTAACAACTGTTTCACACTGTTCTCTGTGGTATCATATTATAATGGACATATTTTGGGATATATGTGATTGTTCAGGATTCAGTTTAAAATACTTGAGGGTATGTGAACCAACTTTAACCAAGTGATAATAAGGAAATAGAGGAAATTTGTCCAAAGTAGATTATAGTGCCTTCTTACAGCAGGTTTATATATGTCTCTGATTTGTAACATATACAATATATATGGCTGGATAACACTTTATATTCCACATTTATATCGCTTCAGTAGGTATATTTATGGATCACACCAGCAGGGTTATATGTGTGCTGAGAAACTAAAAACTGATCCAAAAACTAGCAATATAAAGCTCCCAGGAGAATAGCTGGTTGAATCTTGATCTTGGGCTGGAAAGATTGTGAAATATAGAAAGTATGAAACACATGCACAAACCCAGTGATCAAATGGAAATGGGAATGAGAAGAAGCTTTTTTGCACTACCAAAATTGTTTCATGTGGGAAACTGGCAAGAGAGAGAAAGGAAGGAAAGAAAGTTGTGCAGACATTGTAGCACTGACATCCCTAGTTGGGCTTCACTGCTTTATATTTCAAATCACAATTATTCAAACGGATTGGGGTTGGGAGATGGGGACTGCTTAATGCAGAAGATTATGTACTCATTACTTTGGTTGATGGAGGTGGCCATATAGTAATGCAAGTGGCCACTAAATAGCAGCATCTACAAAACGGTTTCATGGGACTAGCAATCTCTCTCTATGAACCTTTCATCTTTTCTTGAACTATTTTAACAGACTCTGACTGCAAGAGAAAAATCTGCTTGTTATTTTACATATACATAAAGCAATGTATAATCCTATTTATCATTTAATATCAAGCGTCCACGACACATGATAATAATTTGCAATATTCTGCGACGGTTTCCACAGTGTCTACACTGCAATGGTCACTTGCACACCAAAGCACCCACTCCAACCCTTGCTGTGCCTCCCTCATACCCCCTTACATATAACCCAATCCACAACCCCATGCACTATTATGTGGGAAGGGACATTACTGGAGCATTGCCACAGTCCTAAGTATTTAGGGGTCACTCTAGCTAGGGCTCTAACATATAAGCAGCACTGTACCAACACTAAACTGAAGATCAATGGATGAAATAATATCCTCAGGAAATTAATGAGCTCTACCTGGAGAGCCAAACCAAGGGTCCTTAGGACAACAGCTCTAGCTCTTTGCTACTCAGCAGGCAAATACACCTGCCTAGTCTAGTATAAATCAACACATGCTGGGAAAGTAGATGTTGCTCAGAATGAAGCTAGCAGAATTATCATCTTATGTCTTAAACCTACTCAACATAAAATCTACCACCTAGCCAGCACTCCCCACCTATTCTTTGCAAAGAAGCAGCAGCATGTAAAGGGAGACTCACATTATCAGCATCTAGACAACACCCTCTATGGCCTACAACCAGCTCAGCAGAGACTATAATCCAGGAAAAGCTTTCTTAGGTTGACAGAAGACTTTGAAGAATTTGAAAGCAGAGTGGACCAATGGAAAGCTGGAGAGACCCAACACTGGATGGAACCAGAAGAGGAGCTGGGACCTGGGTCTGATGAAAGCTGGGAAGCATGGAAATCAATGAACAGACTGCACAAGGGTACAACAAAATCCAGACACACTCTGAACAAATGGGGTTATCCAGTTGCTTATGGCTCTTTGCGATTGTGGTGACTTGCAGGCAACACATACACCTGCCCTTTGTGCCCTGATCAGCGTACAAAGTGTCATGGCAGCATGACACAACGCAATTAATGTTGCTAGTTTCTGGGCAAGTTCTGTTAATTTGTACATATATTAATTTTGTATTTTATATTTTAAATGTTATATCAAATAATATGCCTTATTTTACCTGTGATGCTTCTGACACAAATAAACAAACCCCATACCTTTTCCCCGACCCATATGGCACCTATCACAGACTCCATGCACTGTTCCCGACCCACACAATGCCCCTCACCTACTCATAACCTTTCCAATCAGCACCTCTTGCATACCCCCTTGCACCTTCCCCAACCTGCACAGCACCTCTCACATATCTCTTGCACCCTTCTGACCTATGTGGTACCAATCCTCGCACTCTCCCTGGCCCTCTCTCATAACTTCAACACCCACCCACCCCCCATTGCACATATCTTCTCCAATCTTCCCATTACCTCTTTCCCCACCTTCCTGTGGGCCTGGTACTTGCAATTTCCTACCAGTCTCCCCACTAACTTTGGTTATGGGAAGCCAACAGGAAGTTGTCTCACCTAATGACTGTGATATATAGTTGACAATGGCAATTGGAACTGCAGAGATTGCTGTTGCAATGTGGTCATGCAACACTTTATTGACCGAAATTCTGCCATTGTGAATTGAGGAATATTTTTTGAACCCAAATTAATTTCAAGCACTGCATGAACTTCACAAATCGCACTAAAGATGAAAATTTGGAAACTGGTTCTTAATGCAATTCCCTGAAACGTATAACTCCTTTTCGGACATCTGCATTATTTCTGACCATTTGTGTTGAGAGCCCATACAAAGCATAATATTGCATATCCTAATCATTAGTCAATCTTTGATATAGAAGATTAACTTAGTTACTCATAAAAATTCAAATATTCATATATATTTTGTAGAAGAGAACTGTGGTAAGTCTATGGTAGGATCAAAAGTAGGAGTCTGGGATAGCATTTTTTCTGATTGACTGTAATTGTGTCTGATGAACTGTGCTGTAGTTCACAAAATCTTGTATCTTTTAATAAAATCTGAAAAGGTGCTATCTGAGCCCTCCCGATTTTTTATACATCCCAGGAAACATCTCCCACTCCGCAAACAAGAGTTAGCTTGTCAAGAATAGAAGATACAGATGACTAACTATGGTAAATCACACTATTATTTGTCTTGCAGTGTATTCCCATCCCATCATAATACTCTTCCAAATACCTTCATATCATCAGCCTCAGGTTTTTCAGTCTCTGAATCGTCATCTTCCTATAAGACAAAGAATGTACAGAATTAAGCTTTAAATTGTCAGCAGGTTCTTGCATATTTGGCAAGGGACTTGCACTAAATTTTGCTTTTTAATTCAGCTGGGTGCTCTCTGAACTTCCCCAAACTCTGTTAAATCAGCTATTCAAAGGGAAAAAAGGTATAAATGAGTTAAGTTTACTTCTAAGATGATAGGGTAGATTCTAGAAACTCACACAATACTGGATTTCTTTCAATTGTTTTTTTTAAAAAAGGCACTACAGTCAATTGATAGAATAAATTTTATCAGTAGAGAATTATTTTTTTGACAATTTTATTCTAATAAAGGTAGGTCACACTAGGCAAACATGAGGACAACTAGCCATGTACCCACTTAATAACATACAGTATCTCTGATTCTAGAGCCTACAAAACAGAGTTTCAAGATGGTATAATGTGTATTTGTAAGAATACAATTGGAAATAATGGATACAATGGAATGTGGGGTCTTTGGTGCCCTCTGAGCTTGAAGGTTTTCTTAAACAATGGAATGAATGGAAAATGAGAAAGAGTACTTTTCTAAGACTAGCATATAACTATTACCATAGAACTGTATTATCAATCAATAGCATGCCCCAGGTTTTTCATTGGTAAACAATGGCCCTGAAATTCTGTAACACTTCTACTTTAGGGTTCAACAATACTGTAGGTTACAGCCTCCACATTTATGATCACATCCACTGTGTCTTTCTGAAACTGAAGTTGTTATCCAGATTTGCTACCCAGGTTCTACTTTGGGTACTTATTTCAAGCTCAACGCGAGATTAAATTAAATACTGAATAATCAGAGTTATAGGAATGCCCACAATAAAAAGGATCACATAATTCTTTTGCCACATTATGATGAAATTTAAAAAAATTCAAATATACTTTCTTCTATATGAAGAATACCATTAAATACCATTAAGATTAAGCTTAGAAGAATTTACAAAGATAAAAAGCATCATGTCGTAACTCTGTAATTTAATTTTAATTTATAGCTGCATGAAACATCAATATTGTGAGCATATGTGGTAGAGGTTAGAGATGAGGTATCAATATTATATTAATACACAGCTCTCCCTCTTACTGCTACTAACTGATCTAAAAGAAGTGGCAAGAATCCTGAACAGGTGTCCTGGATATGTTTTGACACAGATGAAAAAAAAATCCTTAATTTAGACAACAGCATACAGTAATAATCATCTGCGGAGGATATCAAAATAAGCAAGATGGTAGACAAGGTGTGGCATTGCTGCTTTTAGCAAGTGTACTTATGCATGCACATAACAAGTGGGATTTGCATTGTGATATTCAAATATTTGTATTATAATGTTCAAATAAACTGCCAATTGCAGATGCTTTTGATAGCACTAATAGGTTCTGCCAATCAGTATAGAGATATAGAATCTCACTTAGATGAACTCTGCTACATTTATGAATTTATTCTGAAGTGTTCATGTAATAGCATTAGCCTGAATGTTAGATATCAGCTATAAAGCAATGTGTTTTGTTTTGTTTTTTGAAAAATGGATTTCCCCTGCTTTAAATATCCTTGGGATTTATTCACATGGAAGGATGATTCTTGAAATAAAAACTAAGTAGTTGGTCAAAGTATATGAGCAATATACTTATCCTACTACTCAGATTAGAGTCCCTTTATCTTCTCAAGAGCTCATCCATGCATGTCATATTAAATTTCATTTTAAGAAGGAATCGGAAGTATTTTCATGCCACTTATTTATAAAAAATACTTATATATCTAAATAATAGGTATTTGGAGATAATACAAAACTGAATAGAGATGCATGTAAGAATGGAAAAGTTACAGGAAAATTTTACTTCCTTCAAACTAGTAAAATGTGGGAATTCTCAGTTACAACCCTGGCTGAAGGGATAAAAGAGGAAAATATGTTTGGGAAATGCCGCAGTATCTTGGTATAAATTATCATTTGAAACTCTGGCAGTTTTAAAATACTATTTGAAGACTATTTTTAATTACCAATTTAAAGAGCTGCCCAACTCACAATTGCAACTCTGGGCAGTCACCATTAGATTAAAAGCAAGAAAACAAAAAAAAAATGCCATACCCAAGTTTAATAAAAAATAACACAACTCAGACTAATCAAATGTTCATAGAACAGGCTCATCTAACCTCCTGGCCAAAGAAAGGAATGTGGCCTAAAGCAAAAAATAGAACAGTGTAGAAAAGCTACATTTTAAAACCTTTGCAGGAACAATGAGTTCAAGCAATGCATGGGGTGGAAGGAATAACAGTGTATTGATTACTACCATATAATCATGTTATAGATGTTTTTATCAATGTATTTATTTTTTACTTTTAGATTCTAGAATCTAGAAATTTACTTCTAGAATCTAGAAATGTCCTGTGTACATCAACTATAAAATGGATCATTTTATTTTTACTTTAAGGTTTGATCTTGCAAACAAAAAGGTATTTTCACTGACGGATGTTAGAGATAAATAATGGGCTTTTCCATTTTATATAAGCATTCCTCTAGCAATTCTTCACCTCTAGACTGGACTACTGCAATGCCTCTATATGGGGCTGTCCTTGAAGAGCTCCCGGAGGCTTCAAGTGGTTCAAAATGCGGCTGCGCAGGTTGTGATGGGAGTATCTCGGTACTCCCATGTTACACCGCTCCTGCACGAGCTGCATTGGCTGCCGTATGCGATTCAAGGTGCTGGTATTAACCTATAAAGCCCTACATGGCTTAGGCCCAGGGTATTTGCAGGACTACCTGCTGCCATTGGCATCCTCCCAACTCCGGTGCGCTCCCACAGAGTTGGCCTCCTCATGGTGCCGTCAACCAGACAATGTCGGCTGGCAGCCCCCAGGAGGAGAGCTTTCTCTGTGGGTGCACTGGCCCTTTGGAACAACTGCCCCCAGAGCTCTGGACGGCGCCCGACCTCCGCTCCTTCTGCCGCAACTTGAAGACATGGTTATTTCAAAGAGCGGGCCTGGACTGACTTATCAATCTTATGCTGTTTTTATTGATGTCCTAAATTTTTTATATTGTTACTCATTTTGATTTTTTGATTTAATTGCTTTTTAACTTTTTTAATGTATATTTTTAGAATGTGAGCCGCCCTGAGTCCCTCGGGAGGAGGATGGCATATAAATTCAATAAATAATAATAATTCTGTGATAACTTCAAATACAATATATGTAAACAAAAGCAACAAAGAAGATACAAAAAGATAATATTCGTATTATGATCTAGGGAAACCTGCAATCCAAGTCAGATTGCTGCATAATAAAATACCTACTGACTGTCTGCTGTTTTCATCATCATCTTCATCATAACCATCCTCTTCTCCTTCCATTTTACTGAAGTCATCTTCTCCATAGCTTTCTGACACCAAACCAGCTTTTTCTTCTAGACCATCCAAAGAAGAAAATGATTAATAGTCACTTTGCAACCCAGTGAAAATACACAAAGATTGATATTGTTGTACAAAATTTGCTAAGCACATTGAGTTGTGCTTGAAATTGTAAGCCGCCCTGAGTTTCCAGAGAAGGGCGGGATATAAGTGGAAATAAAAAAAAAATCACATAAATACGCCTGCTGAAATAAAACTACCCTGCTAAAGAACTATGATATTTTACTTAGATAACTTTTCTTCAGTCCCTCTAGTGTAAGTTCTTTCTTGCTATCTGTCCAATAAAATACCAGGCATTAGTCTTACTATGTTTTGCATATACCATGGCACTTAAAGATGTGTGAACTTGTTTAAATTTACAATGTTTCTGTAGAAGTATAACCTAAAACATAATCTGTTCTCCATACAGATACTAAAATTAATTAAAGAGAAGCCAAATAAACAAATGAGTCAAAACATTATAATTCATTTATTTACTAAGGAAAGCTACAAACTTGTAGACTGGCTAAAGTAAATGACCCTCTAGGACAAGGGTGTCAAACTGGTGGCCTGCGGGCTGGATGCGACACATGCAGGCCACACCCACCCCAGCTCTGCAAATGTGAAAAATGTTGTGAACCATCACGTGATGGCAACATGATGCCATGAGTTTGACACCCGTGCTCTAGGATTATCAATTCATTTGAAGGGGAAATTCTGGGGTTCCAATCAATGACTGAAGATAATCAAGTGTGAGTGTGAAAGGTTTGCCTTATTTAAATAATGGAATTTGAGTATTCACTTTCAAAGTCTCACCTTTGCAACACAGGTAAAGGGAAGTGTGTTATGGCTCAAACAAAGGAGCTTCTTAAGCATCTCCCAAAAACATTGTTGATTCTTACCAGGCTAGAAAATGTTACAAAATTATTTCCAGAGAGATTGAATTCTATCAGTCCACTCTCGGGCAGACTGTGTGCAAATAGAGATAATTCAACATCACCGTTACCCTTACCAGGAGTGGTTGACCAACCACAATCATACAAAAGGCAAGGTGTGTAATACTTCAGGAGGTGTCAAAGAGTAACATCTAAATAACTAAAGGCTTTTTTCCACTGGTGAATGTCAGTGTTTGTGAAACTATCATCAGAAAAACACTGAACAACAATAGTGTACCTGGCAGGGTTGCAAGGAGAAAGCCATTACTCTCCAAACGAAGAAAATTGTTGTCCATCTACCATTTGCGAAAGACCATGTAGATAAACCAGAAGGCAACTGGAAGAATGTTCTGTGCACAGATAAGACCAAAATAGAAATTTCTTGACTTGAATGAAAAACATGTTTGGTGAAAGGCAAACACTGCATTTCAGCATAAGTACTTTATCCCATTTGTGAGACATGGTGGTGGCCAGTATTAGTTACTGGAAGCAAAGGTTCACATACATTTGCCACACACAGGTATGCAGTTCTGGATCATTTTTCCCAATACATCATTAAATATGTTTTGGCTCCCTTCTTTCAATAGATTCTCTTTATCTAGCTTTAGGATCGGTGGGAAGAACAGATCACATTTTAGGTCTTTTAAGCACCATTGAATATGCCAAACATACCAAGTCAAATGTCTGATATTTTATCTAAGAACTAGTATGGTAGAACTCACACTAAAGAGGCTTGAAGAAAACAGTCGCTGTAAGTAACTGTGTGGGTTGAAGTTAATTAACAGCGTAGTCAAATAAAAAGTTGCCTCATATTTTCAGAAAAGCACCTTCTCCAATAACCAAATTATCCGCCCAAGATTATTCGAGAGGAATATACCGCCACAACACCCATCAGCCAAGAATACAGGGTTACAAGCCCTTCCGAGAAACGGAGGATGGAGAGGGAGAAAGCTTCAACGGGGACTAAAGCTATTTATCATACCTCCCTGAACACGAAGCCAAAGCCAACCAACCCTATTGCCTCAGCACACCCCAGCAAAGACTCGGGAGCCATCCCGATCAGCTTCCAAAGGAGAAACGAGGCATGGCGTGTTATCAAACCCAACCAAACCGCCGCCCCAGGGCCTCACCTGTCCCTCCTCCTCGATCGCTACCGGCCCCGCCGGCCTCGCTATCAGACTCGGGCTCGGAATCTTCCGCATAAACCGCCAAGGAAGATAGAACGCTTTTTTTCGCCGCCGCCGCCATCTTCCTTTTCGAACTCAGTTGAATTCTCTTCCGGCGCAAGAAAATGGCGTCAGCGAAGCGATCGCCGGAACTACCGTCCTTCTGTTCGGGACCGCGATAGCCGCGGACTAATTTTCTCCTCCAAGGTATCTCCCTCCCACCATCTCAAGGAGGAACCCGTGTACTGCCGGGTGTCGTTCAAGACAGAGGAAAAGAAGAGCATTTTCGTCCTCAAAGTCTCGGCTCTTCAACGGCCTCATACGTCATCAACTCGCGCTTGAAGCGATGGCGAAGTCCCACAGGCTGCTGGAAAATGAAGCCGTCTGAATTAACCGGGATTCTGGCAACGGCTGCGCTTGCACCGGGGCCTTATGGCGCAAGGATGTTAGTTTCGGAGAGCTGGGAAGGAAGGGAGTTTAATAGATAGTTTATGGATGCACTAAAACGCTTCCCCGCGGGGCCGCGGTCTCGAGTTTCGGTCTCGGCTTCCCTCAGATGGAAAAGGTTGGAAAAGTGGTCTATACCTGGGAGATTATTTTTATCACGCCGATTTTTTTTTAATCCCTAACCCCGGACAAGGGTCTGAACTTTTCATCGTACCTCTTTTAACCTGCTAGGTTTTTTCCTCTGGCAGATCTACGTTAGAAAATGTAATGTGAGAAAAATGATAATAAAAAGCTCAGGAAATTCAAGTTGGCTCAGAGTTAGGTTTCGGTTAAATAGAGATTTGTTCTCCAAGCCCACCTCCTCCTTGAAGGGTTAAATAATTTAAAAGTTGAATTTTGTGGAGCATTTTCTGAAGGCTGGCCTAAAAAAAGCTAAAATATGGCTTAGTACTTTTGCGCGAACGCCACTTGAACAATCCCAAAACTGTAGCCTAAATTGGGAAGAAGAAAAACATCATGAAAAGACAGCTGCTTCCCTATTTAGAAGATCGCATGGAATTGAGCTCCATTTGAAGGAAACGAAGGTTGGGACACAGGAGCTGCAAGGCAATATTAGTTCAATTTATATGCCGCCCTTCTCCCGAAGAACAATAGAAAAAGTAGTACATATAAAATAGTAATCTGCATTCCGAAAAAGCAAGAAAATAGTTATATTTCTTGTGCCTAACTTCTTGTAGTCTCTGGATTATAATCCAATATATTTATAGCTTTGCTTTTTCTATAGGCTAATGAATCGCAAGAACCCTTTTGTAATTTACTAAATCAGAGAATATAACTGGCATGGTGATGGTTGTATAAAAATAAATTATACTTCATTTTAAAGAAGATGGTATTATTGAAATACATCTGTTATGCCTATACAGGTGATGGTTTGCAAGAAAAGAAAATAATTGCCTGAAGGCCCTCTCCTTGCTTCTAGTTTGAATTATTCCTAGTATTGGCTTTTAAGATGAGTAACATCTCTTCCTCAAGATTGAATGATAGAGTTCTGCAAACTCTGTCAAAAGTTTTTGGATTTAACTCTTTCAAGACTTCATTGCAAGGAAGTGCAACTATGACTGTGGTAAAAGGTAAATTGCAAGTGCTTTTTATGACAGTATAAAGTATTTTTAACATGTCATTCAAAGATTACCAGCTTTCCAAAACATGGCAAATATTAAATTCTATTCCCTGCAACAATAAGAAAAAGACGTTCAGTGAAAAAGCTCTGAATAGTATAAAAGACTTTCTACTGCTGAAATTACAGAAAATCTTCTAGATTCATTATTTCATTGTTTCAACTGCTCTCTTAAAATGAGTAATTGAACTTGGCCAAATCTGCAGTAAAAATTGATTTATCTGGGAAATAAACCCCAATTAGACTGTTTTCTAAAGAAATAAATTGTCAGTTCCAAAGGTTATGCTAGCATGAGAAATCATGTAAATGTATTACAATCCTAATACATATAGAGAATGCTTGGCTAGTGATGAATTATACATCAATTTGGATGATACTGGCTTAGCTTAATAAACTAAAACATGATTTACGACAATTTATTCTGAAAGTTTTCAATGACTTTTAGTAATTCCCTAAAACATCAAAACTGAACAGCTATGGACTGGAGTCAGATTTCGTCATTCCTAGAATGGAAATCAAATAAAACTACACAGGTAGCCCTCAACCTATGACCACAATTGAGCCCAAAATTATGTTGTTAAGTGAGAAATTTGCTAAGTGAGTTTTGCCCCATTTTACGACTTTCTTTGCCACATTTGTTAAGAGAATCACTGAAGTTTGTTAATAATAGGCTGTTAAGTGAATTCCCCATTGTCTTTGTTTGTCAGAAGGTTGCAAAAGATGATCACATGATTCCAGGACACTGCAACCGTCATATATATGAACCATCATAAATATGAACCATCTGTCAAACATCCAAATATAAATAACTTGACCATGGGGATGCTGCAATGTTCATAAGTGTGAAAAATAGATCACTTTTTAAAAATACTGTTGTAACTTCAATTGGTCACTAAATGAACTGTTGTAAGTTGAGGACTATCTGTAAGTCATGACTATTTTTTGACCCACAAAAATGAACCATTTCACCTTAATTCAACAACCCATAATATTAAACCAATATTAGTCCTGTTGACTGGGAAACCCAGCACCTCTAGTTCTCCCAGCCTATCTGGAATTAAAGCAAATAGAAATCCAGTCCCATCCATCACCCAGAAAAAGAACAGTTGCAAAGAGCTTGTTCTCCTTACCATGGCACTCTGCTCCATCTTCCATTTGTCCTGCGGTTGCTATACCAAAAGAGCATGCTTGCCAAAAATCTGAGAGCTGATAGTGTGCTGTGCATGCATGCAGGGCTTTTTGAACAAGGAGTTGTTTTCTTATAAAGATAATTTATTATATGGCATTCAGAAGTGCAAATTTCATAGTTCCAGTTACATTTGACTAATTTCATAGGCATCCCATGTAAGAGTGAAACTCATGGACACATTTCAGCAACATCAATGACAGTCATTGCTATGGGGCTTTATGGCCTTTTGATGGCCAATTTAGAGCCTCATGAGCCAGATGATACTGGAATACACTCATTTAATTTGATCTATGGTACCTTTTTTCTGACTCAGCCTGAAAAAAGGTTCTGTCACTGAATAGCAGAAAGTCAAGCTCACTCTGATATAAAGCATTTCTTTTAAACTATTTTCATAGAGTACCTAGCTCTAATATGTTCTACTACAATATATTGTCTTGGTAGTGTTGTGTTTATATGGATATATGTAAGGTTTGATATCCTATGCATATCCTAGGAAAAAAATTGTTCTGGTCTTCAAAACAGAATCTGGAGACACTTGTAATTGAAAAAAAGATCTTTGTACATTTTGTTGTTGCTTTTGCAGGGGAAAAGGATGTATTTGTATGTATGCCAACGGGAGCAGGGAAATCCCTGTGTTACCAGCTTCCAGCAGTTTTGGCAAAGGGCATCACGATAGTGATTTCACCATTAATTTCACTTATTCAGGTATCTTCTACAATTATTTGAAAGAAGAAACACATTTCTTTAAATAGAAAAATGCCTTAGAATCTGCCTTTTCTGAAGAGCTTGTTAGCTTAATTCAGATCAATAATTACAGGTTATTGTATAATTCAATCTCATAACTGAAAGTTCTGGAATTAGCATTTTCTTTGGCCTTAAGGTATTGCCACAGTGAGATTATATATATAATTGTTCTGAATTATCTTTCTGTATCAAACTTTAGAGGTGTTTAGAAGTTTCTCATAAATAAAAATTAAAAGAATTAATCCATTGTTTTTCATCTTTGGTACTATATTGGATGTTGCTCATTGTCATCTTTCTTTAATCAACTTGTTTCATTAAATAGAGGCAAAACAAACACTGTAGGTAATTTCAACCACTGTAATTTAAAGAATACTCTTAAGGACCTAAAATAAAAAAATGCATGTATATTAAATGTGTTTGAAAATTCTAAATATAGTTCATTTATAGATCATAAATGTCTTCAAATTCCAGCAGTTTGCTGGTCAGATTCTTTCTGTAAAGTTACCTTTCTCTTTTCCCATAGGACCAAGTGGATCATTTGCTTTCTCTCAAAGTCAGAGTGAGCTCTTTCAATTCCAAGATGTCCGCTCAGGAGAGAAAAGCCATCCTTGCTGACTTGACAAGTGACCATCCTAAAATAAAGCTGCTGTACATCACTCCAGAGATGGCAGCTTCTGCTTCTTTTCGGCCCTCCTTGGAGCGTCTAATCTCTCAAAATCTTATCTCTTACCTGGTAGTTGATGAAGCTCACTGTGTCTCCCAGTGGGGGCATGACTTCCGACCGGACTACCTCCATCTTGGCTCCCTGCGTTGTCGCATGCCCAATATATCATGCATAGCCCTGACAGCCACAGCTACTAAGCAAGTTCAGGATGATATTATAACCCTGCTGAAGCTAAAGCAGCCTATTGTCACTTTCAGGACACCTTGCTTCAGGCCCAATCTGTACTATGATGTGCAGTATAAAGACCTTTTAGTAGATCCCTATGAAAATCTGAAAGATTTCTGTCTGAAGTCTCTTGGACAGCAAAATGAATTAGGGGTGAGTGAAATCTTTCAAAAAAAAAGGTTGTTTGTGGCTTATGGGTCTTAGGTAACTTACAACTATCATGACAGGATAAAACTTGGATTGAATCATATTCCCCTTGGTACTTGTTCAGAGAAAGGAATTCCCTGACAGAACATACATAAGACATCACATACATCTATTGAGAGATAACTAGGAGCTCAACTGTGAAATATACTTGTAGCTTCATGGATAATATCAATCTGTAATAGGTTCAAAAGTATATATTTCACTCAAAACTATACTCAGGATTTATTTCTGAGTAGACATGCATGGGATAATTCTCTTGAAGTGACTTTTTTCAGAAAAACAAGTAAATGATAAAGAGTAGTATTACAGAAAGAATAATTATGTACAGATAGTCATTGACTTACATTTAGTGTAAGTTCATTTAGTGACCGTTCAAGCTTACAGTGGCACTGAAAAAAGTGACTTATGACCATTTCTCATATACAACCTTTTGTAGCATCCGCCTGATCATGTGATCAAAATTCAGAGGTTTGTCAACTGGTTCATACTTATGACTATTGCTGTGTCCCAAGGTTATCTTTTGCAACCTTCTGACAAGCAAAGTGAAAGCCAGATTCGCTTAACAGCTGGGTTACTAACTTATCAGCTCACTTAACAATAGTGGCAAGAAAGGTCATAAAATGGGGCAAAATTTACTTCGCAAGAGAAATTTGTGTTTCTGTTCAATTGTGGCTCAATTGTGATCATAAGTCGAAGACTGCCTGTATATCCAGGAAGGGAAGCTGTGGTCCTCTAAATTTTCTTTAGTGCTAGATTTCAACAGCCCTCAGCATTGCTCACATTGATCTGGGTTACTGCAAGAGTTTATTTCACAACATACGGAGAACTATAATCCCATTCTCACGATATTATTTATAGATATGCAGGAATAAAGGAGGGATATAAATAAGTACATAGGTAACATGTATCCAAAAGGCTCAGATGAAAGAATCCAAATTCTGCAGATTTCATTTAGCAGGTACGAACTTTTTAGTAGCACATTGGAGTTTGAATTCCTGATTAGTTTAGCAGAGTCAGATTGGAGCAAAAGGACTGTACATGAAAATTCAGATTATCTAAATATTGTATAGGAATATTAGAGTATATAAATTTATATAAGTGTTGTAGAATTCTAGCTTATTGTGGAGTAAACATAATCTATCTCACCTCATGGGAAACAGAATAAATATTACTTTATTCTTTTTCCCATAAGGTGATGCAAGTTGTATAGTCTAATGAATTTTTAAAAAAGAAAGCTACAGGTATTTTTTAAGAGACAGTGAAGCATTGTGGTTAAGCTATTGATCCCAGGTTCGTATCCAGGATCAGTTGTAGATATTATTGGGCCACTTACTGTTTCTTAATCCAGTATACCCCACAGATTGTTACAGAAGACATCAGAGAAAAGGATGCTATGTATGTTACCCAGAAAATGTATGTATGCTCCCAGAAAAAAAGGATATGAGTCTAATAATTATTACGGTAGATAGTATAAATACTAAATTAAAATTCAGAGTCATCCAAATGTGTGTTTTACAAGCTTGGCAGCCATAAAAATTTTTGAAATAAACATCTAAAAATATTTTGAAGTTGCAACTTCCAATTTCCTCTGCATATGTGTAAATTTATAGATCTATAGTTCAAAATGCAAGATCAATTTAAGGACATATCACTTTAATCTGCAGTACTTTTGTGTGTTTATTTAAAATATTTGTATGCAGTGGTTGTCACCAAGGACTGAAGATAAATACCATTTGTTTAACATCGTTATAACTGAATGGTCACTGAATGAATTATTGTTAAGTGAGGACTGCTTGTATAATAATTTGTTTGGCTATAGTTTAGAAAACTTAGATATTTCTACAAACCTGTCACACTTGGCATCACTGAAGGTTGCCATGCTTTTTATTAAAATTGACATAAGGAAAGGGGAAAGAATGGCTTATGTGAGGTAATAGAGACGAAAGAATATTTCCACAGAGAACTGGGAATTGACCTTTTATAATCAGGTGGGGAACTATGGCTCTTTTATGAATTATGGTCTTCCAACTCCCAGAATTCCTGAACCAGCTATGCTGGCAGTTGAAATCCACAAGTCATAAAGGGGCCATAGTATTCCACTTCTGATCTATATGGATGGCTGGAATCAGAAAACAAACATTGTCCACTGGTAGTCTTTTTTGGCTTGATTGTTCAGTGTAGCAGATACCATTCAGACTTTTGTACAAGTTCTGCTTCTATTTGGATGAAGGAAAATCAAAAGGTTCATGAGAATATGTTGACTTTTATATAAAATATGTATAGAGTTAACCCTAAGCCAAGCATATGAAAACTTATCTTTTAGCATCTCATATCTGTAGCTTAAGTATTGTTGCATTTCCTTATGATGCTAATGTTAGCTTCATTCTCTTTTCCTCTATGCAGGGGTATCCTGGCTGTGGAATTATCTATTGCAGGATGAGAGATGCTTGTGAGCAAGTGTCTATTGAGCTAAGCTATAGGGGAGTAAAAGCCAAGGCATATCATGCAGGTAATGAAAGCCCTGTTTCTTTCCACTCCAAGCAATTATTTAGGGCACACAAAAAAAGTTTCTTAGGATAAATGGATGGATAAAGTCTGCTGATATTATACTATTGTCCTTTGTTTTTTCCTAAGGGCTGAAGCTGGTAGAGCGAACCTCCATTCAAAATGAATGGATGGAGGAAAAATTTCCAGTTATTGTTGCTACTATTAGTTTTGGAATGGGAGTTGACAAACCCAATGTCAGGTGCGTGCAAAATGATCACCAAGTAGTCAAACTGTTTGTGCTTTCAATATCAGTCTATGCTTCTTTTCATTTAATAAGTTAGAGGCAGGGGGGAAAAAGGAATCATAAACTGGCCTATATTTATTGTTGTGATTAGGTTGACCTTTAATGTAGACATATTTTAAAACTCATTTAAAGATTATTATTGGTTTGCATCAAACAGATTTGTTGCACACTGGAATATTTCAAAATCGATGGCTGGATATTACCAAGAATCAGGAAGGGCAGGGAGAGATGGGAAGCCATCAAACTGTCGCCTTTATTACTCTCATACTGACAGAGAACAAATCTGCTTTCTTATCAAGAAAGAAATTACTACGCTTCAGGTAGGGGCCTTGTATGGTATGCTTTCAGTGAATTCTTTCTTTGCCAAATCAACTGCTCATAACTAAGAATCCTTCATTTACTGTGTACTATAGCTCACATTTCAATGCTCACAAAAACAAGTTTGATTTTGTATTTGAATAATACGGACAAGATACAATATAGATTTTACTGCTTCCTCTTTGTGAAGATAACAGTCATGTTCGTTAATATGCAGACAGCTTCTGATTAGTAACTTGCAGGTTTAAACACACAGTTGGCTCTTTTTATATACACGTATTTTTCGGAGTATAAGATGCTCCGGACTATAAGACACACCTACCTTTTTTGATGAGGAAAACAAGAAAAAGAATTCTGCCTCTGCCTCTCAGCATTTTTGCCTTTTTACAGCAAACAGCAAACAGCCTGCTTTACTTTTCAGTATAGTTTGATTAGCACAAGAAAAAAAAATGCTCCCAGCAATTTACCTCCTTGCAGAGGCCCTCGCAGCAGTAGGCAATGGCAATCCCTGCAGCCTGAAACAGCTGAGAGTCGGGAGGCTGATCCAACCAACAATCAACTTGTGCTAATTAGGCTGTGCTGAAGCTGAAATGGGCTGTTTCTTCTTGCTGCTTGCTGCAAGGAGGTAAATTGCTGG
>JANHFM010001209.1:191770-208296 GCA_032468115.1 Grayia smithii
TTTTTTGAACCCTGAAATAAGTGCTTGGCCTTATTGCCATGTGCTCAAAAGCCTGATTGGGCTTATTATCAGGGAATGTCTTATTCTGAGGGAAACAGAGTACTAACTGGTATTTCACATTGCACTAAGCAATAATGTGTTCATTTTTTTGAATAAACCAATTCTGGTTTATTAAAAAAAACATGTTTAAACCAACTATGACATAGTATAAATCAGGCATTGTGATGTGTATTAGGGTGTGTGAACAATCTAGCTATTTTTTTTTACCCTCCTTGCAAATAACAATAGTGAATTCAGGCTGTCAGCTGATATTGTTGGGTATAATTTTTCCTGTGTCTCACAAATGTTAATGTTCTACCTTTCAAACAGAAATTTCTCATATTTAGTATTTCAATTTTTAAGTGAAAGTGACATAGATAATTATCTTAGTGTAAAATGTCATTTTTTAAAAGGCAGCGTTTTAAAGCCACTTTCACTTTTACAGTAAGTTACCTGATTTGTTTTCATTGAAAAAACATGAATTATGCATTGAATCAGCAAATGTAAAATGAACTGATTAAAGGCTGAAAATTAAACATTAGCTGGATTCAGCTTGTTTATAACTAGTCTTGCTTTCCAAATTTTGCCTTAAATCTGGTTTGGAATGAGAAGGGGTTAACTAAATGTAAATAATTTCTCTATTATAGGAACATTGAATATTTGAAATGTCATTTATCTGCACATTAGCGACTTCATTTACCTGAAACTTCCTTATAGTAATAGACATTTTATTTTAAAATGTACTTTTATTTATTACTACATTTAGCCAATACAGATAGAAGCAACAAAAAACCTTTCTAAAAATTCATCTGTGAGCTTTCAGGACTTTTTGGAATCCCAGAAGCACTTCCTATAAACTAATGATAACTTTGCCAACAGCAATTGCTTCAAATCCCAAATCCTTATAAAACAGTCATTTAGTTATAATAATTTTAATACACTTGGAGAATACAAAAGCAAAAGAATGACTTTGTTCTTACCTTTGTATAGATTTTGATTATACTAGATGTGGTCTGTTTCTCTTGAAGTCTACCAAATGCACTCCTGTCCGCTAAAAGACCTTATTTCACTTATGTGAATTGTAAATACAGAATATCTAATATAGGTATTTGTTGTTTAGTAAATCATTAACACACCAATAGATTATTTCTCCTACAATACAGAAGTTTCTAGGGGACAGGTTTATTTGCAATTCTGCTGTTATAAATACTGCTGTAAATTTATTTTTGCCATGATTAATCTACCTCCAAAACTAAGTAGAATTTGTCATAACTACAAGAAAAAGCACTCTGGAAAAGATTCTAATTTGCTGGGAATTTTTCCCCATTTTTCTGTTTGTTGGAAAATAAAATTTGATCCTGGGCTATCTATTTTCTTATGCATTATAAAGATACAATAAAAAGTGGCATTTGCAGTAAAAATTCTGGATGAGAATGGAGAGACCCACATTCATATATTATTTACTTCTATGGTAGAAAGAAGTTGATTGTTTTATTAATTTTTCTTAAGCAGGCAATTGTTGTTTATATTCTATAAAGAATATGGCAGTAATTTAGCTTTTGGTGCTGAATGTGTTTTATAATTTCACGTTAAAGCAATAAATATTTTATAGAAGTTTAAAGCCACAGAAATCCACCCAAAATGAAGGTGTGAATGATGACAAATAAGTACATACTAGACTTTTCTTTCAGAAAGAAAGTATTGTTTCACATGCCTTCATTGAAGATCGGTAGAACTAGTATTTCAAAAAAGGTGCTTATTTTTTTTCCTTGCAAGGCCTTTCTCAATACAACACATACTTTTGCTCTTCCCCCCAAAATATCTCTTTAACAGATTTGTGAGAAAAGCAGATGTGTCCAATAAAAGGGTTGAATATTTTCTCCTGGAAGACTTCCTCCCTAATCCTTATTAAACAGTTATTTCGGTCTACATTGGTTTCAGTTTCTTTTCATTCAGCATTTTTTTCCAGTGTAATACTTGGTTTAAATTTATTATAGTATAAATGGAGATTCAGGATACTGTACAATTTTTTTTCCTGTAGTGCACTATCGTATTGTTGAAAATGCTGGGCAGTGATTTGGCTATGGGATCATTTTGTGTGGCTAACTTGTTCTCTCCACAGTCTGGTAGCTGTGCAATTATAAAAAAGCAGCCATGTTTGAAATCAAGTTAATCTCTGTGTCTCTGTGGTTGCTGAAGCTGTTTTCTTATTCCTGTCATTTGCGTAAGGGAGTGACTTCTGAAACAGTGCACACCCTGAATAAATATACTGGAGGCTTTTCATCACTCTTCATAGCATATAGAAATAGAACTTGCTGGCAGATATTGCTGAAATGCAGCACCCTGCATCTCTCATCTTTACTTATGTTTATTGAGGTTCTTCCCAATTATAGTTCTAAATGTCTGGTCCATAGGTTTCTTATCCTTCCATTAAAAAAACACAATTTCAGTTATACCCTAATGCAGCAACACTGCATGACAACTCGGTTGGATGCTTGATAAATCTGGTTTTGCAACTTGCCTGGGACTGCAGAAATTTGGAAGAATAAAATATTTGCAGGCACAATATATAACAAGTACATTACTCTAAGTTTTAGTCAAAAAGGTATACAGTTTTAATTGAGGTACGGCATATATATTCAGCATATTTAAAGTGCTGTACTAGAATATGGGCTTATTAATCTATATTATTCAGAAATGTGGATTCATGGATATTACTAGATAGCTATAAGATTGTGTATTGTGGTAATAGGTAACCCTATTTCACATTAAATTCAGAGTCACATCGCTTTGGAGAAAATGAGATAGTTACCTATTACCACAATAGGACTCTTAGCAGTCTAACTGTGGGTGATGACAGATATAGATAGTGCAATACCTCTGAAGAACAACAGATATACTGTTATCCACCACCAACTTTTCTATTTTGACTTACACAGGTCAAGTGGCATTGTTTCTCTTTTGTGCACATGTAATCCTCTTCGAAATTGATTGAAGCAGAAAGTGTCTCTTTGGAAAGGGATTTATACTCTGTTGAAGGCTGTAGCTGGGTAGCTCATTCTTTGTTATATTTTTGCTGTATCATTTAGCATAATGCTGTTGTCCAGCTGTTGTACTCATTTCTTGAGTGAAACCTGCTTTTCGCTTGTACTCTGTCTAATCTCTCTGTGTATAAATTCACTTTAAAACACAGACTCCTAATGAAAGGAACAAAGGATTAAACTGTAAACCTCACTGAATGATTGGAAGAATTCCTTGACTATAATCCAAGAGTTGCCTTTTTTCCCTTTGGTATATTTTAATTGCCTTAAATATAACATGAACCCACCACAACTATAAATTATTCATAAGAATATTCATAGAGGACATATATAATTCGTAAGCCCAACATAAAGTCAAGTGATTCTTTTGTTCCCTTTCCTTTGAGTTAAGGATTTGTCATATACAAAGTTTAAACAGAAGATACCAAAACATTAAAAAAAAAGGCAGTAATTTTTAAAGACAAGAAACAATACTGCATTGTGAGCATTATTGTATCCCTTTAGCTTTCCTTGGGTATACAGCTGCTACAGCATATGTACTCTGACAGTTGTTTATTCTTTTATTAGGGAGGGAAAGAAGACTAGAGAATTTGTTGCTGCTTTTCTTTGCTGTTTCTGAACTCGTTTTGTCATCTTCAAGCCTGCATCATTTTCTGAATGCATAACTTGCTTAGCTACTGTACTATGTCTCTGGTTAACTTAGCTTTAAATGGTTGAGCAGAGGGAACACCATGCTTCATTAGACTTCATTCTGCTGAATGCTTGCATATATCTTGATCTCTCTGGGGCTTCCCCAGCTGTAATGTGAAATTGAAATCTGGTGTAACTTTCTTCTGCATGTTTGACCAGTTTTTACACTTGGAATTTTTAAAATTGTATTGTCTTGATAGGTTGAGGAGAGAAAACAAGTGCAAATGGTGCATTTTCAACATGTCAACATGTCAAAAGCCATGTCATAAAATAGAGTCCTATGTTCAGGTTCAATCTCTTTTTCCTTCTCTCCTTTTTCTCTCTCTGTCTCTTACTTTTTCTCCTCATTTACCATTATGTTCCGTGGATTGGTATGCCATGTTGGAGTTGTTCCAAGTCTTTCCCCAACTTCTGTATTCTTTTTTAAATTCAGTTTTATAAATCATCTGCAGGCTGAACCTCAATCCTTTTGGCCTTCTCTTTTGGTTTTCCATCGTAGAAGCAGCTGCAGCAAAAGCTGCAAGCTACGATCATCATTGAAAGCATCGTAACTGAAAGGTGAAAGGAGACAAAGAATATTGGTTTTAAAAATGGACCAGAAATTAGAACCAGTCCAGCCCACTATGCAGTGATTGTGGCAGATGTAGTCCAGATGTAGCTTTAGAAAGTAATTTTTGAGATAGTTTATAATACCAACAAGATACTAGCTGATAAGAATTACTACTTTTGATATTCAAATTATAAATGGTGACTTAGTGTTTTTAATTGTTGAGCTTCTTGGGCTTAAAATTGTTGTTATGCTTTCTGCCACACTCAGTGAGATGTGGAGGGAGAGGTAGTATAGATGAATACCTGGTGCAGAAAAAGCATAAGCAAAGTGTTACATTTATGCACATCCCACCTGTCTCCTTTTACATAGACATGAGGAAAATTTTAGTGGATTTAGTTTCACCTCCCCCAAACCCTGGTTTTTCCTCTTTCCTTTGCCACTGTAATAAATCTTCTCTTGGCCACACAGGAGAAGGGGAGGAATAGACTCAACAGATTGCTTAGATTTGTTCCGGCTTGTCTGCCAGCCTTTCCTTTTCACACTTTAACTTATTCTTCAGCTGCTTTTATTCAATGCTTATCTTCCTAAAAATTAATGGGCCTTAATTAAATGTTCATTTGTCCTGTGAACTGTTTTACTACTCCTGATCTAGTTTGGAGCTGGTTCAAATCTACACATGTTATAAGAATATTTCAGAAGTAAATTTGTTCCATGAAAATATAATCACAGACATTTCATATTGCTCCACACAATCTGCTTTCTAATGCTTCAAGTATCCCTTCTTTTTACACTGATAAATGTCTAGTTATAAACATGCATACTTCAATATAATGTTGAAATGTGCATATTTACAATTATAGGTAGTCCTCACTTAGTGGCCACAATTGGAACTGGCAACTGGTCATTAAGCAAAGCAGTTGTTAAAGGAAACCATTCTTATGGTGTTAGTTCACCTTTCTTTTTCTTTATAACCCAGCAAAGATCATAGATGTGATGACTGGTTGTAAAGTTACTTTTTTGTCACTGTTGTAACTAGTAATAGCCATTAAACAAGGACTGTCTATGTTTAGAGAATGTTCATAATCTGGAACAAAAAAGATGCTAGTACAGTTTTTAAATCAAAAACCTTATTCTAATAATTCTTACTTTGTTGATTGACCATGCCGATTTGGAATAGTAGGCATTGTGGCCCTGCATATCTGAAGCCATCCAGTTGGAGAAGCTTAATTTAAATATTGTATACAATGTTACCATATTGAAAAGATTTGCTGTATTGCACTATACATAAAGACTTCAGAGTATCCCATTCTAAATTAAAGCATTTAGTTCCTTTTGAACTTTATAGCCTTTAACAAATCAGAAAAGATTTAAATTACAGAATAAGTTTATGAAACAGCACTATTTAGAGCTCCTATCGAACACAGTAGCTGAGCCTGGATCTGTTGCAAGCATCAGGAAGCTGGATACTTACCAATGAATAAGATAATAATAAAAAAACAGACAATCTCCAGCGGGTCAGCTTTGGGTAGTCTCTGGAGCTTAAGCCATAATTTGTAACCAATAGCACTGAGCTCGTTCTGAAATTCTTTGAAGGACATTCTGCTGTTCTCAATCCACAGCTTGCAGCACTGGGGTACAGAGAGGAAGGCAGAAGGCAATGTGTTTTGCTTTAGTTTCAACTTGTGAATGCCAGGAAAGAGACCTGCCTTTTATTTGAAGCCAGCAAAAAGCAAGTTCATTAACAAAACAAGTTTATCGGGCTGTGCCCCAGGATTTTCAGACAGCTGCTTGGATGAAGGTTCTCCAAAGTTACCCAAACATAAAAATATATTGAAAGCAATCAAATGCTAATATAATATTTGTCTCATTGTAGAGTTGTAGTACGAGTGTAACATCTCCTTGAATAGAGCCCAAACAATTAATCATGGGCATATGTGTTTATTTAAAGTATGTGTGTTGTATCTTCATAGTACATTATCATTGGTGATATGATTTGTTCTATTTTGACAGCACACTGACAGTTAAGGGGGGGCTTATAATTCACTTGCTAGCTTTTCTTGATCTTCCATTAAGAAAATAATCTGTTAGTGCTCCAGTTACTTCCATCTCAAAGCAAGCTTGGAGCAAATCCAACATGAAGTACATCATATTGCCTTTCACATAGTAATGATGTTCTAAGTTCTACATTCCACTCTACTAAGAAGTATTTGTTTCTGTTCCAGAGTTGGGGTTCTATTTGCTACATGGTGCATTCCGAAACCTCTAGTCTAAGAGTGGCATCACTATTTCATTCTGAATGTTTTCTTCAATGTTTTATAGTATAACTCAGATTAGATATATTCTAAAAAAATAGCACAGAAATTATGAAGGTATAACATACCAGAAAATAATAAGAAAGGAACCACAAAGAAAACATATGTTACAGGTTCATTCTTTTTGACCTAGCTACCAATTTGTTATGAGCTCTGTATTGCCTTTAAGCTGTTGAAAAAATGACAATGGAATAGTATGTAATATAATTAAAATCTAAAGGGAACGCCTTAACCTAAGGAAGTAGACTAGCTCCAATTATAGTATTAATGGCATTGGACTTGGAAATGGATTTTGGCTACTGATGGTGTGGGAAATCAGACAGTTTGAGAAAATCACCCTATCATTTGGGCAGGGTGATTCACAGAATGTCCATTTACAAATCAAGGACAGTGCTTCTCCTTACCTCCCCTGGCCCTTCAGAACATCCTGTTTTTTACCTGGGAAAATATGGACATATTTCTAAACAAACGGTTGGTTATGTGGAGGTCCAGAGATGTAGTTTTGAATAAAGAAAATGCTTGACACCAGTGCTTTAAAATGAGACTCAAGGAAGATTGGTGAATGTCAAAACAGGTGTCTATAAAATAAATTGCCTATAGACATCACATAGCCTACTTTTATATTTATGGGAGGTTCTTGTTACTTTACACCTTGTAATATATATTTTTTATTTTAAATTATAAATGGTAAATATTTGTAGTCTTATACTCTATGTGCGTTAGCAGAAATATGGGAATAAAATTATAAATACCTCAAATCTATCACATTTGAATCAATAATTACTAGCATTATGTCAAAATAAAGCTGATATTTTTTCTTGTGCATCAAATATAGGGTAGAACTCATGAATTAGAAAATTATTATCTAAGCAATGTGTTAAGATATTTAATTTCATAGCTGGAACAGTAAAGTGGATAATGGGCCAGAATACAAAGTGGTAGTTGATTGGTTGGAGAATGTGGGGTCCTGCACGAGACAATTTACATTATGATTGGTTGCTGGAGGGGGGGGGACTTTCCCTTTTTCCCGTCTTTTTTCTTCTGTTTGCTGTTCTGTGATTTACTTAATGATTTACCTCATGATGTAGTGATATGCCTGACTATGTTGTTCATTGCAAATATAGATGTTAAATATATTTATTTATATAAAATTACAAGTTCATGTCAGCATCTCTGACTTCATTTGGACACCTGCTGCACAATTCCCTAACAGGTTATAGGCCCAGAAGCTCCCTGACGTGACAGTAGAAAATTTCTCTGAAGTAAAAAATTTTTTCGTGAGTCCTAGATTATTGGTGTTTACAAACAGCATGATGCTGTGTTACAGGAATGGGAGGAGGATTTCTTTGGCTCTTCTTAGTAGGATGAATTATATCTCATGGAGCGTAAAGATGGAGATGTTTCTGGAAAGGAGGATTTGTAGAAAGTTGTAAGCAATCCTCCAGCAAATCTTAATGAGGAACAGCAAAAGCTAAATGAAAAAGCACTAGCCAGCATAATTTTGTGCTGGGAGGATAGTCAGGTAATACATGTGCGTGGGCTCACATCTGCTAGAAAATACTGCCTTGCATTACCCAGAATTTATATAAGGAAGATGGCAAGCAGCAAGTACCGTAACTCTCATCAGAAAACTTTACAGAGCAAGGCTATAGTCTGGATAAAGTCTGTCAAATCACCTCCAGTTCATAAGGAAACCTTCCTTGAATTAGAAGAGCAAGGAATGGTGTTTTCAGAAGCACACAAAGTGTTTGGTGCTGTGTTCTCTTGATGACACATGGGATGTGTTAGTAGCAAACCTTGAGTCCATGAAAAAGCATGATTTAACTGAGTTATGTAACCAGGAGGCTTTTGGAAGAAGATCAGAAAAGATTAGAGAAACATTGCACTTGAGAGTAACAATAGTAATTTGCAGCTCAGTCAAAAAAGACCTGCATTCCAGAGAGATAACAAGGTGGGAGAGAAAATCTGTGTACTAAAAAATGCTGCTTTGCATGTGGATCCACTCAACATATCCAGAGAAATTGCCCAGTAAAAAGATTAAAAGAAACAAACAGGAGAGAGACAGCTCAACAACAGAAGAAGGGAGACACACAGATTTCTATGGTGAAGGCAAACAACAAAGGCATTAAAGACATTTGGTTATTGGACAGTGGGGCAAATGAGCATATTGTAAATAACTTTTTTCCAGTTTGGGACCAGCTGCCCAGAAATATGTAAGTCTGGCAAATGGTAATCATACTTTTGTACAGGGGGAAGGAACAGTATATGTACCATGTATTGGTAAGTCATTTGATAAGGTTTTGTGTACCAGATTTAGATCACAATTTGCTGAGTGTGTCTTGGAGAGTGGAGTTGGAGAATGAAGGGTATGAGGTAATTTTTGTAAGGGGTACATGCAAAGTCATAAAGACTATCGGTGTGTGCACAAGGTTTGAAACTGAACAATTTATGTTTTGAACCACAAGAAAACTAGTGGCAATATGCAAACAATTTCTAATGAATCAAAGCATAATGGCTGTACACATTTATTACACAGAAGACTGGATCATGCAAACTTCAAAGTATTACAGAAAATGCCTGAATTGAATGTAAAAGATTGTGACAACTATTTGGATTGTGCTATTTGCAAAGAGACCAAATCGAAAATATATCCTGTCAGCAAAAGAAGTGATAGGAAATCTGACAGGATTTTTCAGTTAGTACATATTGATTTAATTGGCCCTCTATCTTCATCAATGGGAGAGGCCAAATTTGCTTAGATAATTGTTGATGATTTCTCAAGATACGGGTTTTGTTATTTATTAAAAAGCAAAACAGAACTGTTCAGCAATTTAAGCAGTGGGTAATGTTCGTAGACAGAAGGGTATGTAAACTACAAACAGACAGAGGAACAGAGTTCATGTCTAATGTGTCTAATGTGGCTGAGAAAGAATGGCATAACCCATAGAAGAATGAACCTCTACATTCTGGCAAAGAATGGAATTGTTGAATGCAGAAATGGTGTGTTACAAACTATGAAAGATACATTACTAGCAGATGCAGGAATGAGTAAGCTTGAGGCAATTTTAACTGCCAGTTATTTGGTCAATAGACTATGGAGTTCAGCAATTAATGAAGCTCCATATTACATGTTATATAAAAGACAACTATCCTTGGCACATTTAAGAATCTTTGGCGACAGTGCATGGGTGCACATTCCCAAGACAATGAAGAGGAAAGGACAGCAAGGAAAGTGAAATTTATAGGTTATCAATCAGGATCAAAGGCATTTTTGTGTCCATCTGTAAATGTTATTATCTGACATTCTGTAAATTTTTCAGAATATGAGAATTGGAAAAAGATACATGCCAGTACTGAAATTTTAATGCCTGTTAGTCGGAGGTCTCCAGTGAATGAACATTCACACAGGCAAGTTAAACAGGAATCCAAGAGTAGTTTAGGGTTTGTATATAGCTCAGGGGAATGTTTGAAGAGTGAAACTCCAGTGAAACAGGAAGAGTTTATTCCAAGGACGGCTGAGGAAGCAAAGATGTTCCTCCAGAAAGATTCACAGTTGATGAGGTAAAAAGTATGTGACATCTTTTATGAGCCCCCAAATTACCAGGAAGTATTCAATTTACCTCTGGCAGAACAAAAGAAATGTTGCTATGCAAAAACAAAGTTTCCACTCCGATGGGGTTACCAGAGGGAGAAAAAGCTGTTGGATGCAGTTGGGTGTACCAAAAGAAACTTCTGATGAATGATGAAGTACAATATAAAGCAAGGTTAGTTGCTCAAAGCCTACACAATCACACTGATTAAGAATTAAAAGAATACTACATTTAAAAGGAAACATGGATTTTGAATTGCATTTGCAACCATCAAATGAATTGGGAATTGAAATGTTTTGTAGACAGTGATTGGGCTAATGATGTACAAGGTAGACAATGTCAAGATTTGTTTGCAAATACACTATTGTTTGGAAACGGGTGGGTTCTACATACCTTTACTACCGGTTCTCTTCATGCATGCGGTTTGTGCATGATCGGCGTGCGTGCTCACTTTGCTTGCGCGCACGCCAAACACATGCTCTGCGCATGCGCATTTACTATTTTACTTGAAAAAAACTCGAAACCATTCTGCACATGCGCAGAGTGCTTGTTTAAATTTTTTTCCAAGGAAAAAAAATGTAAGTATGGGCGTGCGGGTGGGCCGAGCTCCCGGGCGCGGAGAAACAGTTTGGTGATGTCACACCACAAATTATTATGATAATAATTTGTTAACAAGTTGGATATTCGTCATTAGCTTTTCCTTTTATAAATTATGATTGGGGATTTGGGGAACTCATTCTCCATTTGGATGCAGCTTTTAAAGCCAAAATTATGGAGTTATTTCTTATTCCGAGCAAAATACATAATAAGCAATGCATTATTGTATACCATTTCATTAATAAACAATTCTTCATAGAAAAATTCAGCCACTTTCAAAACGAACTTTCCTTAAGTTAGCTTTCTTCTCTTTGAATGCTATTTTCCTCATTAAAATGCAATAGCAGCTCAGCTCATACAAACATTCATTACAGTATGAAGCAATCTTGATATTTTGTTTATATAATGGTATGCTATAATAAATGTCTATGGAGATTCTCAGTCATCCAGGTCATTGTTCCAAATATGGTTTTTCAAGAGACAACTGGACTTTCTGGTTTTTCTTTGAAGACGAAAGAACTCTAGAATGCAAATGACCAGCTGTCTACAAGGAGTATAAATCATTCCATTACCCACCATCCAGCCAGAGCTAAAGAAGCTTCTTGGATGAGAAGCAAAACGTCTTTAAAAAAACCCCAGAAAGTCCAGTTGCCTCTTGAAAAACCGCCTTTGAGTATACTATAGTAATGATTTTAAACTTGTTTTTCCTGTATGCTTTCCTGTCAGGTGGTAATGAATTGCAGATTGTTATGTTGGTATCCTCAACCTTTAGGTTGCTTCTTCGAACCTTGATGATGGAGCAGACTTCTTTCTCCAGAATATGCTCTGTAGAAGGAATTTTGTAGACATTCTTCCAAGGAATATTCAGAAGTTCACTGTCCTTGGTAGTAGGTTATTGATCTTAAGACTCCACTAAGTGAAATGTTTTCACATATGTTTTATGCAGAGCCTCTTTATCAACTTAATGTCAGCATCTGCTCCACCTTTGTTTCATAAAGGCACTACTGGTTTTGAGTGGGCAGTCCTGCAGGTGTCCAGATGCCAAGTCATAAAGGGCTTTATAGGTTGAAAACAGTGCCTTAAATGGTATGTGAAAACCAATAGGCAGCCAAGACAAGGTCTGGAAAGCCAAGTGTTGTACATTCTCACCTTCACTGTATTTTGAACTAATTGTAATTTCTAAATAGCATTTAAATATTGCCTCAACTGGAGTGCATCTTAGTAGTCTAACTGGGTAGTGATGAGGTAATGAGTTACTGTACTGTAGCCAGGTTCTTTTACCCCAGGGTCAGGCCACAGCTGGCACACAAGATAAGTCCTTTTGGCAACAGCTTCCACCTGCTGTTCCAGCCAGTGCTGCAAATCCAGAAGGACCCCAAGTGGTGAGCCTGCTCTCTGTTAAGTGTTGCTTCCCCATTAAAGAGGCAACAACAGCAACTCTGACTTACTTGGATTCAGCTTCAGTGTGCTCATTCCCATGTGGACCTTGATTGCCTCCAGATATCAGGAAAGAATGACAACAGCATCTCCCTTGCGACCTGAGGTGGTGATATACAGTTGGTTATCATGAGAGCACAGGTACTTCTTGCTTTATGACCATTTGTTCAGTAACCATTCAGGACTTACCATAGCACTCTATGGCATAGCACTTGTGGCAGTGATGGGGCTGAATTAAAACCTTTGGTGCAGTTCAAGTTGCTGGTTATCCCCTTAAACACCTTATATGGCATGTGACCTGGTTATTTGCGGGATTGCCTTTTCCTAAGACTGCCTGCCTGTCTCACTAGATCAAATTGGATGGCCATGCACCAGATCTTTTCCCTAAAATCTTGCCGTCTCCAAACTCCATCATTGTACAATTTGTTCATATCTTTGTGGATAATATCAAGTAAAGAATAACATCATATACTCTCCTCCACTTTCTGAAGGAGAAAATGGATGGCAAGTTATAAATTTCATGGAAGATCCATGCTTGACATGGTTTGCTCTTCCAACAGAAGTTGTGGCAGCCATCACTATTGTTTTGTATCCTTTCGAAATATGTACAGTTTGCTTTTGTAAAGTATTATCCAGTTTCCTTGATTAGGGTGAACAATGGAGGAAACAATAATTATATGATTTTGTTAATGCAATCACTTTTATTAATCCATATGTTCTCTACTGTATCCCCATGTTCTTCCACTTAGATTGCTGATCTGATGTAATTTTTTTTTCCATACACAGGGCAACACCTTCCATTTTATTACTATGGGAAAAATTTTCAACCTGCAGCATAAGAAGAACATGACTTGTTAAGGAGGCTGTAATAGGTTCTTGTGATGATAAACAAAGTACATTTATAGCTATCTGTGAATTAGGACACCAGTACTTTTGTACTCTTTGTGTTGTTGAAAAAAAGTATGGTTGGTTGGCTGGCATTCCCAGTTCTAACCAAATATCAGCAAGTCATGAGTAAAACAATCTCCATCACACTGAATGCAATATATTTGAGAGCAGTAATTAGAACAAGTGGCTAAGATTAATTTGACACTTTAAAAAATTTATTTGAAACTTTAGCTTTGGCATTTTTGCCTGCCTGCCAAATGGCAATTTCTGTATGTGACCTGTGAAATGAGAATGAGCAGGAGAAGAGATTTTTCAAAAGACAATAATCGAATGATCTGAATAATTGTAGTGGTTTCTTCACCCTAAAAAAAGCTACCTAGTTTATCAGATTTCATTACCGACCAATCAGGATTTTATTTGGCTTTTATTGACAGTTGTTCTTTGGATGTTCAGTCTGGCATTTGGTTGCCTCTGTCAGCAAAGTATGCATAGTCATCCACTACATGGGGAAAAATAGTTTTTTCTAGGAAAATGATCACATCAAAGTCTCTCTCTCTATATTTATATTTATTCTTTTGGCTTATAATTTTACTCACTCCCACAACTACCAATGAAATATGATACAGGTAGTCCTAGACTTACAACAATTTATTTAGTGACCGTTCAAAATTACAACATCATTGAAAAAAGTGATTTATGACCATTTTTCACACCTACAACTGTTGTAACACCCCCATAGTCATGCGATTTACATTCGGATGCTTGACAACTGACTCACATTTATGAGAGTTCCAGTGTCCAGGAGTCATGTAATCGCCTTTTATGACCTTCTGTCAAGCAAAGTCAATGGGGAAATAAAATTCACTTAACAACCATGTTATTAATTTAACAACTGCAGTGCTTCACTTAACAAATGTGGCAAGAAAAGTCTTAAAATGGGGCAAAACTTACTTAACAAATTCTTCACTTAGCAACATAAATTTTGGGCTCAATTGTGGTTGTAAGTTGAGGACTGTACAGAACTGATTTTCTCAAATTCTCCTTCACTCTCCATTTACTTTTAACTTGCACAAAGACATGCAGATTGTTAGTTGAGCTCTCTGAGAACTGCAAACCCCTTTAATTGAACTGAGTCGCTTGCATGTGTGATGAAGTATGGCTCTTTTCCTATTATATTTATTCCACAAAAAAAAGTAAGGCAAGTTTTTCATTCATACATATGCAGATCCCCTTTCTATGCTGCCAAAAATTTAAAGAGAGAGAGAGAACAGATTACTGGGGATAACACAGCCCAGGGGAAGGTGACTGTCTTTCTCTAAACCACAGAATTAGTGGTTCCTGATGGAATCTAAGAATGACATTCTTTTATTAAAACTGCCAGTTGCTTATACTAAACAATTGGATGTGGGGAACGCATTGTTCATTTTCTCGCCTTATGTACAAGAGCCCAACACAGTCTGGCTAGCTAGCTTAAAAGAACCTTTTTTAAGTGTACTCTTTGAACAAAGCTTGTCTGTTGTAGGGAGTGTTTTGAGAATGGGTCCCCTTTGGGAAAATAAGGAAAGCTCTTTTAATTAGCAAAAATTTATACAGATGTTTTTGTATCTGTTTTTGTATGCATGTATTCCAAAATGCCTGTCCTGCCCTAATAACCTGAATTAGGGGATTATTATTTTTGCTTTTGATTCCTCAAGAAGCAGCACTGGATAACAAATCAACAGGTTAAGGTCATGTGCATACATTCAGATCTTTACTGGGGTGTTTGTACAATGGCCTGAGAGTGCTTTAGCCCATTGTTTTAAAGTGCTGTTTCTTAAAGTGAATACAATGATACAGATATTCAAGAAGATTTTCATGAAAGGGATCAAGTCCAAAAACTTACAAAAATAAAGGAAAATTCTGTTTTGTGTTATGTTTCATCTAGGTATTGTTCAAAGTTTTTGTAAAGTGAATGATACATTATGCTAATCTGTTGTTATGCCTAGCCCTGATAAAAGCTACTTAGTAGTTGTGTTTAAGAGCAACAACTTTAAAATGTGGGGATTCCAGCTTGCTGGCAGGAAAATTCTGGGAGTTGAAGTCCACACATCTTAAAAGTTGCTGAGGCTGAAAAATACCACTTTAGAAGACCAAGAGGCCTCTATTACATGACAGCTGGCAATGCAAGCAAGGGTTCTTACGTTGAGGCATGTGTTTTAAATTGCATGTTTCCTTTTAGCTGCTGCATACATTTCGGGCCAAATGTTGGATGCTTTTCTCTTCTTTTGGCCACAGAATGTTGGACTGTTTTTCCTCTCTGTCTTTTAGCCTTCTCTGGAATCTTCTTATATTAAGCCTTCCTTCCATTCTCTGTTTTCAGCTAATAGCAAGAGTTCTAGCTAGACAATAGTAGTTCTCCTGCTTAATTAATAATTTAATAGTAATTTAATTATCACCTCCTCCTTGCTGAATGTTCTAAATGCATTGCAAAAACAGATTAGCAAAACAAAACAAAGCAAAAAACCTAAGATCAGCTAGATCTATGTTGAACCTGAATTTGTATCAAAAGTTTAAGGTGAATTAGGGAATTCTGGAAAAGGTCCTATTGTGGAGAATTTAGCTTGAGGCTTTTCTTTCCATCAAGACTGTAGACTTCTTTGAAACTTTATGCTGTATTGTCACCCAGAAGTGATTGCAGAACCATTATATCAGTAGTGTGATCTAATTAGCTTCATGTACAAAGAAAAAAAAGAGGGGGTGGGATTTGGTTAATTTTTATCTCCACCAACAAAAAAGTGATTAAAATATTTCAGTAAGACAGATTCTTACTGAAGCAAACCTGCTTTCTGGTGTGTTTGAGCAAATTGTCTATTTTTCAGCACAGAGACTTTATATGGTTAAAATGATCCTCTCCACAATGTCTGAGTCCTGTAACAGTATTATTCAATTATTTCTTATGTTGTCACATACCTTATGATCAAGAGTCAGAAGGTTTGAGACTGTGAGTTACCCCATATTACACAGTTATCTAAACCAGTATCAAGGGTAACATAGAGTTTTAAACCTCCGATTTATTCACTATGTTGTTGCATATTTAGAAAAAGCTAATACAAAAGATAGTTTGGAAGCCTATATTGCCAACACCCAAAATGAGAAAAACTTTCGTTTTTAGTCCTAGATTGGAACGAATGGAAAATTTATGCAGAAAAAGTAGAGGCAATAATGGCAAGAAACTTAAATAACCGACCTATGCAGATGGAATTATTTATTTATTATTTTGTAACCCGCTTTATATTTTTGCAAATAATTCAAGATGGTGATCATCTTGTGGGTAGATTGGGGGCCGCCACGTGTTTGCTGGACCCATGTCCCTCCTGGCTTGTTGCAGCAACCAGAGAGGTGA